>AWUE01018901.1:0-70675 GCA_001974825.2 Corchorus olitorius
ACTGTGAGCTTAACTGATGTCTCGATCAGCGTCTCGGCCGTCCAAATATTTATTTCATTCTCCTCTTCCTTCCAAAGTCCTTCATTGTGCTACCCACCATTGTTTTCACCTCCAATAAACAATCAAGATTAAAATTTATTTAACTCACATCTTCAAAACACCAATTTCAACTCATAAAACTTCCACTTACCTTTAATCATAAAGCCCATAAACTCCAAGCAAATTTCAAGGCTTAACCCATGATTGGAAAACATTTGGTGTGGGGAATATTTCTCCATGAAAGCATGTTGGGTTTCATCTTGAATTGATGAAGAAATTGTGGAGAAATAGGGGTAAAGAGGTTCGGCTAGTGTGAGAAAACATAAGAAAAAAAATAATGAGAAAGAAGATGTTGGGCACTTGGGCTTTTATTAAAAAAGACTTGGCCAAATTATCCCTTGGTACTCCACCATTAGCAATCTCTTTAATTTGGTTCTCACAGTGTCCTTTTATTCACATCAATCCCCAATTCACAAAATTTGTAAGAACTAGTAATTATTATTATTATTTTTAATCAAATTAATGGTATTACACTTCAACATCAGATGGATGGGTAATAACCCCCTCAACATAATCATGAGTATGGTGCCAAGTCATGTGTTGTGCTGTGGCATGTGAAGCATACAACCTTTGTAGCCTCGGAGTAAGTGGCAAGTATCGAAGAATTGATTACACTACCCTTTTCCGCTTCGGGTTATCTTCTTTACCTTGCCTTTGTTTATACCTAGACTCACAACAAAACTTACAAGAATCTTTCATTGGTCATCCTTCCAATACAACATGCACCCATTCTTGCAAGCATCAATTTTCACCACAGGTAAACCTAACTGACTAACTATTTTCTTATGACTATAATAATCTGCAGGAAGTTGTTATCATGAGGGAGTGCATCCTTAAAGGCTGAAATCATGTTATTGAATACCTCCTGCGACATATTTCCATCTGACTTGACATTCAGCATCCTAGCAACAAAAGACAACTGCGAAATATCGCTACCCTCATACAAAAGTTGATTAGAAGCTTTAACAACATCAAAGAATCTTTCATCCAAACTAGTCACTTGCTCACCTTGATAATTGGATGCTTCATTACCTTCCTCATATGTCATACTCGTTCCTGCTTCATCTTGATAAGGAGGAACACAACTTTGACGAGCACAATCATAAACCATCTGTTGATCCCAATTCATATGCCCATAATCACCCAAATGGAAAATCTCCTCAGGTAATTGCTCTGTTCGTACTTGTTGCTCGTTAGTCCTCCAAATGGCTTCCCCATGAGCAGTCCAATTCCAATAGGTCTTTAGTAAAACCTCGACAATATAGGTGAATTACAACATTATCTGGCCTCAGAAATTTCTTATTTTTGCATTTATGGCATGGGCATCTTATTTGATCCCCGCTCATATAGTCATGTTGCCTTGTAGCAAAGTGGATAAATTCATGAACACCATCCACAAATTCAAGCCTAATTCCTGAGCGCCCAGGTAAATTCCTCTCGTACATCCATTGTCTATTTTCCATTCTCACTGCAAATCACAAATATTCATCTAATTACCTTTTTAATTACTTATTTTAGAAATAGTAAAAAGCATACATATATAATATATTTTTTACAACATACATATAATAATTTTAATTTATGTTTATCATCTACGTGACCAAGGACATAAACATACTCAAAATTGCCAATATCATTACATGCATGTAACGCACAAATCATCCACCATAAGTAAATAATTTATTGCAATTTGATCCCCAAACTTTCAAAAGAATTCATTCTAGTCTTCATTCATATAATCAACAAAATTAGTCAATAATATAGCAATGAATACTCAATTGAAACAGTAATCATAACAATCATGTCATTATTAGCATAACCCACTAAAATATTACAAAAAAATTAACTATATATATATATATATATATATATGTAAAAAACATATTTAAAGAAATGGAAAACCCATACCATGTCAAATGCAGCAAGATGATAGCATCCAAGTAGCTAAACAAGACTATTACGCTTCTTCCAGCTCAAAAAGCTAGCATAATGACTGAAATCAAAGGTTTATTTGAGAGAAAAATGGAAGCCAAAGATGAGAGAGAGCTGCTGCAAAAATGAGAGGAAAACTTAGATCTGCAACCTAAAAACGCATACAGCCAAAACGCATGGTAAAGCTACGTTTTGGCTGCTACAAATTTTTTTTTTTAGTTAGGAATGGTAAAGGTACGTTCCCATGATCGTGCCTAAACCAGGGAGGTGCGCGTGTTCTGGCGTGAATTGTCGGCACGAGTTCAGGAATGGAGTATTCCATGCCTAATTTGGAGAAATGAGTCTGGCACGAGTTTAGGCATGTATTTCATTTTTTCCTATTAAATCCGCTCCTAACATCGTGCCTATATTAGGAACAAGGCTTTTGCCATTCCTAAATCCCTGCCTATATGGTGTTTTTCTTGTAGTTTATCCATTAACAATTTCTTTCTTAACATACTTTTTTAAATAAAAATTACATGCTAATATGTTTTTAAATTGTTGCTTAATGTAGGATATAACAATAATTAATCCACATCACAGATGCTTTTGCAACATGTGGTAGGTGGATCGGGTGGCTCGCAAGATCCTGCATGTTTTCCTTTAATTTATGTATCTGTTTCTTGTTAAATTTTATGTTATCAAGTTCCTTCACGGACACAAATTTATTTGTTTCTTGTTACATTTCAGTATTAGTATATTGAACCTTGAAAAATAATGCTTTTGTAATTCTTTTAAGTCCAAAATTCCAATTTGAAGTCCAACTAGTTAAAGTCCAAATTTCCAAAACTTATAATCGGCAATATGATTTATTTAGGTTATTAAGTTATTATATTCTAATGATATGAAGCTGTAATTGTTATAAATGTGCTTGTGCCTTGTGCTATGATTAACATGGGGTGTGATGATTCTTTTGTTTATCAACTCAAAGGCCTTTGTAATTGCTGAAGGTTGTGAAGTGCATGATTGTTGTTGTTGCTAGCTTTAGCTGGCTTGTTGTATGTTGCTTTGACAGTAGCAGTTCTTTCTTCTTGATTGATAAATAAAATACTATTTATCCAAAAAAAAGATTAAATGCCTTTGAAATGCAAACTTAAATTAATTGCTTTTCAAGTTTTGTTAAGCCCTTTGGCGTCAAAATATACAACTAGTATTGCTTTGTTTAAAACTTATACAGTTACAAGTTCAAGATTGTTATTTTGATTGTAAAATTAACTTAGTATCAACTGGCAGAATAACAAGAGTGATTGGGTGGTACCATTCAAATCCACATATTACAGTTCTTCCTTCTCATGTTGGTAAGCTTCGAAAACTTTATTTTCTTTTTGTGAATTGTATTTTGATTTGGCTTTTTGTCAATGATTAAAATAAGCTAGGACGGTGATGTAAATATACTAATATGCTTCTGACAAAAATATATATACCATTCTGCTTTAAAATTATTCTCATAACGATTATTTTTATTGTTGTTCAATATTTTAGAAGAATTAATTACAAGACAACTTAATAAAGTGGTTGTGAAAAGAATAAGATTTCGTAACAATATATTCTTATTGTTTAAAAAATAAAATTGTTTTTGCAACGACTTTTTTTTGTTAGTGTAATATCTCAATAAAACCGTTTACACAACAAATTAACAAGTGGTTATGAAAAGATTAAGTTTTTGCAACAATTTATTTATGTCGTTTTGAAATTAAAATATGTTTTTATAACGACTATTTTTGTAGTTGCATAAGGTGTTAAAAAAATTGATTGCGCAACGACTTATAAAGTTGTTACAAATAGATTATGATTTCGCAACAACTTAAAAATTTGTTGTTACGAATATACTGTAAATATTGACAACAACTAAAAAGGTGTTGTGTAAAATACCATCAAAATCACTTAGGCACCATTTTTATAAAGTTGTTACGAATGTTTTATGATTTCACAGCAATTTAAGAAGTTGTTGTTACGAATACTGTAAACATTGGCAACAACTAAAAAAGTGTTGTATAAAATACAATCAAAATCACTTAGACAACATTTTTTTAAAGCTGTTACGGATGATTTATGATTTCACAGCAACTTAAGAAGTTGTTGTTACGAATACAATAAACATTGGCAACAACTAAAAAAGTGTTGTGTAAACCATCAAAATCACTTATAGGCAACATTTTTAATTTTTATAAAGTTGTAACAAATGGTTTATGATTTCGCAACAACTTAAGAAGTTGTTGTTACGAATACTGTAAACATTGGCAACGACTAAAAAAGTGTTGTATAAAATACCATCAAAATCACTTAGACAACATTTTTATAAAGTTGTTACGAAGAAGAAGTTGTTGTTACGAATACAGTAAACATTGGCAATTGTGTAAAATACCATCAAAATCACTTAGGCAACTTTTTATAAAGTTGTTACAAATAGTTTATGATTTCGCAACAACTTAAGAAGCTGTTGTTACGAATACTGTAACTATTGGTAACAACTAAAAAAGTGTTGTGTAAAATACCATCAAAATCACTTAGGTAACGCTTTTATAAAGTTGTTACGAATAGATTATGATTTCGCAGCAACTTAAGAAGTTGTTGTTACTAATACTGTAAACATTGGCAACAACTAAAAAAGTCTTGTGTAAAATACCATCAAAATCACTTAGGCAACCTTTTTATAAAGTTGTTACGAATAGTTTATGATTTCACAACGAGTTTTTTTTGTTACGAAAATTGTAAGCATTGGCAACGACTAAAAAGGTGTTGTGTAAAACACCATCAAAATCACTTAGGCAACATTTTTATAAAGTTGTTACGAATAGTTTAGGATTTTGCAACGACTTTGTTTTTGTTGTTACGAGAAGTGTAAGCATTGGCAACGACTAAAAAAGTATTGTGTAAAACTATCAAAATCACTTAGCCAACGAGGCAACGAGTTTATAAAATTGTTACGAATAGATTATGATTTCGCAACAACTTTGTTTTTGTTGTTACGAAAACTATAAACATTGGCAATAATTAAAAAAGTCGTTGAATAAAATACCATCAAAATCACTAGGCAACTACTTTTAATTATTGTTGTAAAAAACAATATTTCGCAACAGATTTTTTTCATTGCCAAGCATTGTTGCTAAAAGTCACTTTTCTTGTAGTGTGTGCGATGAAAATGAACCACATCCAAAAAGTGCTTTTAAGCACCCAGATGGGTTATCAAAGGGCCTTAAGTCTAGTTTGATATTGAGATTGCAGTTTAAAAAAACTCATTTAGAAGAAATGATTTTGAAAAATACTTTTTTAAATCGATAGAAAAACATAACTAAGGTTTGGTATTACTGTAGAAAAATATGTCAAAAAAATGTCTAATAAGGATACTGATTAAAATGGAAAATGAAACAATATTTAAGAGATTCATTTAATGTAAAAAAACGTTTTTGCAACGCAAAAACCTCTTGAGATTATCTTTTCAGCTTGACTTGGTTTTTGCAATCAAAATCAACTTTTAACACTAATTATAACTTATTTGGCATTATGTTGAAAAAATAATTTTTTTTATCTCCAAAGGTAATGTCAAACCAAACCTTAATCGCCCTTTCAAAGAGAACTATCACCTTTCCTCATAGATATAATTTATTCACTTGTTTACTTAAATGCTCTTTTTGTTTTTTGGTGGAAACTTAAATCCTCTCTAATTTTTATCCTTTAGCTTTAGCACCATTAAATTAAAATGAAAATTCTACAAGCTGGTCATCACTTTGTTGTCAGTCACATTAATAATTAATATTAGTATATATAAAATAATTATTGCATATATAAACTATATATTATTTTTAGTAGCTATGGAAATTACTTAAAAGCCAAAATGTGGTGCCTCCTTTTGGCTTTTTTTTTGTCTTTTCTCACTTTTCGGGTGACTAAAAAGGCCCTCGATGAATTTCCTCCCTTACTTTTCCTGCTGCCCTTTTTTGTAATCTACTATTTTTATATTTATGATTAAGTGTGTTTTAATTACATATTAATTGTTTGTGGATATTAGGATTTACCGGTTCAACTCCTCTGCCGGAATTCCAAAGGACTGGTGCTATAAATGAATCTTCAATAATGGTTGATTCATGGGTAAACTATTGACATTCCAGTTCTGTTTTCCTTTCGTCTTCATTTCTATTTGGGTGGGTTTCTTCTTCCCTAACATTTCTCTGAATTGGTTTCACATGGGTTCCGTTCTGTTTCCTAAAATTTCCAAATGGACGTTGATAACATCCTTCCATTTAATTTAGCAGCGCCTTAGGATGACATAACCTACAGTAGAGTGCTCTCACTTCTCACCGCAACATTTTGAGGTAAATATGGATTTATTTGGATTTATATTATAGTTAGCCAATGCTAAGTACAATGATTTTGTGATGCATTGTGTAAATTACATATGTTCCTGCAAATGCTCTCAACTAATTCAATTTTCCTACACAATTATACATGCTCCTTGACTACAAAAAATTAGGCATTCCTTATGCAGAAGCCAAATTCTTCACCTACCCGAGTTCATTAATTCAACAAGAGCAATCAAGATTAAAAAATGACTCCAGCGTACTATGCTTTTTTAGATGATCAACATACATTTCAAGCAACAATTAATATTAGCTTTATTTTGATGAATTATCTAGAGATGGAGGAGTAGAATGTTAGCTTTATTTTGATGAATTACCTAGAGATGGAGTAGAATTAAGATAATGCACTTTTAAAATGAAAGAGAGGTCATGTGTTTTGCTTTATATATGCGAATTATTTGTTTCGATGTATGAGTTTCTCCTAACTGATTAACTTATAGCCAATGCAACATTTTCTTACTAACCGACTTAAACAACTACAAAAAATATAGCCCTAATAAGAAGATGACTGCAGCGCAAGCACAGACCACCCTACTTGTATTAATTAATTTAATAATAGTTTGAATAAAACCACACCCCAGAACGTAATTAATCCAACTAAACTTTTGTCTAGACATGTATATTAAGTATATACTATATATTAAGTATATATGAAGCATGAGAGTTTTGTCGTCTATCTTACAAAAAGTTGGTTTTTTTTTTTCTTATTTTGTTCTCATCTAAAATTCCAAAATTCTAAATTCTAAAATTCCAAATACCCAATTCCTTTATCAACTAAGAAAAAGTTCTTGTAGTTATGTACAAATATATATCTGATTAAACAAATGATGAGTTTTATTATTTAAATTAGTAGCTAATTAATTATTAGTAAATATATAAGCGAGGACAAATAAAAATGTTTTCTTTTTCCAAGTAAAAGCAAGTATATCGATGGGCTGCTTTTTGGCACCTTCCCATCCCTAAGCGCAAGTAGTGCTATCTCAGTACCCACTGATCACCCTTTTGTTTCAAGTGTCGAATAGGCCGAAGGACCCACTTGCCGCTCTCCTCCTGCTTTACATATGCAGCCTTTGTTTTGTTAATACTACTTAATACTGTGGAAGTGGATCAAAATATAGGGAATATACATATAAAGAAATTAATATATATATATATATTGTTATGGTAAAAATCTTTCACAACGTTGACTTAAGAAGGTCCTCTCCAAGACTCGAATTCGAGAGGTTGAAGAACCTGTAAAAGAAGAACACCTACGGAGTGCGGGGGTGGAGGGTCCCGCGTTAGCACTCCGATGGTTAAGTTAATGACGTTCTCCCAAGTAGATTGGGTAAATTAGAGAGTATTTTTCTTTAGATATAGAGTTTGGAGTTTTCAATATGGATAAAAGATGAGAAAATACTCTGTATTTATAGGTGCAAGGAATGCCACATCATTGGTCCTTGCATCTAGGTTGGGTGCGTAAGTTCCGGGTCAAAGTCAAAAGGGAGTCAACTCTATTGTCCTGGTCAACAGTCAACTTCCGGGTGCTACGGAGGTGGGAGAGGGTGAGACGTTCGTCGCCACCCGTTCTACCCATATATTGTATGATCAACAATTGCCCCCCAGGCGTGAGTAGGGTTATAAAGTGGCCGCACGAACGGCTTATTCCCAGAGTTGTGGAGGGTGGGTTCGGGCGGTTTTTTCTGCTTCATTTATTCTTCAGACGTCCGTCTTTCCTATGCTCGAATTTTTTGTTTCTTCCCCGTTTTTCTTTTTTTTCTTTTTTTTAATTGGCACGTACTTAATCTTGCGACACATGTTACACTTTACGTCACGTGCCCCGATCTTGGCCGGACGATCAAATCTGTTTCTGTTCCCGAGACCTAGGGTGGCGCTATAAATAGCGGCTCTCTTTCTCCTTAATCACTTTTCCAACTTCCTACACTTTTGCATTTGTCGCTCTCTTTTTTCCTCTTTGCTTTCCAGATCTCGTTGTTGTATTCAAGTGAGTTTTCGCTGCGATTTTTCGTGTATTTGATGTAGATTGTTGTTTCTGTGTTGCGTTTTGTTCTTTTCGTTCCTGTTGTAATCGTTTTGAGCACCTTTCTGGTATTTTCTTTCTGCTTCGTTCCTTGCAGAGTACTTGCTGCTATTATTCAACTGTTTTTCTGCATACCCGTTCATCTTCGTCCGACGTTCGTTCATCACGGATAAGCTTGGTAGCGCCGAGCGGCCGATTGAAATCCCAGAGGACGTGGTTGATTGGACCAAGGTCTACAGCGAACTCTCAGACGACTCTGACATCGAAATTTTTGAAAGCTTGGGCCTTCAACTTCAGAGACATCCTCCTCAGACTGGTAAGGGTTCTTTTTAAGGGTTCAATTCCGTTAGGTTTAAGGTATGTCTGCAACGGACGACTCCCAGGATTTGTCTAGGACGATCAATATAGGGGTCGAGTCTCCTCCGAGTCATGAGGAGGGTGGTTCTCCCGAGGTACCTCTGATAAGAAAGAGGAAGGCTACCGAGGCAGGTGAAGCGTCAAGTTATCCCAAGACCGTTCTTCTGGGTACTGTTGATCCCATCTTCTCTAACCTGTCTCCTCTGTCACAACCCAGGTCTTCCTATCAAATTAGTGTAGGGGAGTTGGTGCATATGGAAGTTGGCAGCTCCCATGTGGGGGACGTCGCTCGTCCCTCTTCCTCAACCGCACGGGTGGAAGACGCGTCTGAGGTTGGGATGAATGCCCCTCAGCAGAACGTCAGGACAGCTTCTGGGAGTACAGCTAGTTCCTCAAATTCCATAGAGAGGAACTGGGTTAGAAGATATAATGAAAGGGTGGATGGGGCCTTTGCTGCTGCGGCTCCTGTTCAGTCCAAGTATGTGAAGGGGGCTGGCACTATTTCTATCAAGGCTGTGGAGACCCATGCTTGCCAAGTCGGGTTAGGTCCGGTCTCCGGGTTCAAATTCTGTCATCCTGGTATTGACGATCGTCTTTACAACATTCGGTAGAACGGGAGGAGGGCCTTCTTTACCAGGGTCATGTTTAAGTGTGGCTTTAGGCTCCCTAGTCACCCGTTCTTCCAGGAGGTGCTTAGCTACCATGATGTTGCGGCCTCACAGGTTACGCCGAACGGCTGGATCTTAATTGCATGTTATGTTGTGTGCTGTATATATAAGGGGTGGAGGCCCAGTTTGAAGTTTTTCCATCTCCAGTTCAAGATTTCAATCAATGGGGGGTTTGTTAGTTTCAGCCGAAGGAAGGGGAGGACGTTCTTCGAAGCTCCTACCAGTTGGCGACACTGGAAACAAGAGTTTTTTGGTGTTCAGATCAGGAGAGGCATGAAATGGCATGTTAACATTAAGTGGGTCGACATAGAGACTAAAAGCTACAACGTCTGCAAATATGAGCTGGGTGTGGCTAATCAAGAGCAATTAAGGTTTTTTAGCTCCCAGAACCTTCACTAGAAAGAATTGATCCATGCCGCTCGTTTGATACTCTGCGGGATCAGCCCCCTCCCATATCAGATGAAGGATATCGAAATGGGGGATATTGAGACGAGTGTTTGTCCTCCTTTGATTCTTAAACGTCTGGAGGTGGTGGATGAGGAGGTAGTGGAAGTAGTTGATGGGACGATCGTCGTTAACGGTCTTGGTGAAGAGGGTCGTGGGTACTTGCCTGGGGAAGGTGCGTTCATGGAGAAGCCATATGATCCTCCGACGTACGATGGGAAAGATTGGCACCTCGGGTCGCCCTCCCCTTTAGTCGTCCATTCTTCGGGTCCTGGGAACCATGGTAGGGGAAAAGGCTTGATGACCATGAATGCCCTTGCTGAGGCTCAAGGTCGTCTTGGTTTTCCCATGTCAACCCTGATGTCTGAGATAGAGAGTCCTTATGGTGTCTAACCTCGTCTTTTGCCTCATTTCTATTTGTTGCGTTCGCTTCTCCGTTGAGCAGACATTGGTTGATGGGGATACTGACGTCCGTCTGATCTTTGTTGCAGGTAATTTGAATAAAGACTTAGAGTTAATGGACCCCAGGATTCTCGCTGAGAAGCGTGCCAGGCAGAACGCTCGTCGTGCTGGCCTTACTGCTCCCTCTCCATCAGCTGTTCCTCCCCCGACGTCCGTCAGCGGCGTGCTAGAGACGTCCTCTACTCAGCCTAATCCTCCTCTGACGCTGGCTCAGATGCCTTCCCAGGGCTCTCGTCCTGGGGAATCTAGTTCCCAAGGTGCTGGTGCTTGCCTCCTTCAAGACGATCAGCTTCCTTCCTTCTTGTCAAGCATTTTCTCCGGTGGGGGCTTTGCAGAGTGGTATAAGAAGGACTGCGAACGGGATGGTCCCCCTCGCTTCCTTGATATGATGGCAGCCTTCTTCTCCCACGGCTTGAACTACTCTGATATTCATGACTTCAGGGCGTCCGGGACCTCGCTCCCGTCGAGCGCGCTGCCCTCATGGTCGGCGCAGCCACCCAGGTGAGTGACTTAGTTCTATTCTGCTTTCGTTCACCTTTGGCTTTAGGGACTTAAGTTGATCGTCACGTGTGTGTCATTTTCAGAACCTTGTCGCCGCTCGGGGGAACTTTGCACCTTTTGAGAAGGAGATCTCCTTGTAAGCTCCTAAGGTTGCCCAGCATTTTTTCAACAAGCTGCCTGGGGCCCCCTTGGTCCGTCACCAACGCGAGCAAGACCAAACTGTGGCTCAGCTGAGAGAAAATGATGCTCTGCTGAGGGTTGCCCAGGAGGACCAGGCCGGCGCTTTGAGGTCCCTGAAGGACGTCAAGTTGCAGCTTCAGGAGGAGAAAGAAAGAGTCTTGCGAAGGAACGACACCATCATGGGTGAAAGGGATTCCTTTACCAAGGAGAAGGCTGCTTGGTGCCAGGAGAAGGTGGCTTTACAGGTATCACGATCGTCGTTACGTCGCTTAGTTTATCTCCGTTTTTATAAATGACGCTAAACGCCTAACGTTTCAGGTTGAGGCCAAAAAGCTCCAAGCAAAGATCGACCTCTTCTACGAGCAAACAGCTGCGCAGATGAACGCCGCACGAGACTCCGCTATTTTCATGATCAGGGAGAAGAATCCTGACGTTGATGTTTCCAGCATCAACTTTGATGACAACAAGCTTCCTCCCGATTATGTTGAGGATCTCGTGCTCAGCAAGACGTTTGACGTTTACATGCAGGAGAACGGGATTGACCTTCAGGCGATCTCGGCGGCTGTTCAACCAGAGACGTTCGGCTTCGCTCCAGTGGGGACCCCTCCCCGAGAAGAAATTCATGACCTAACCGAGGGAGACGATCGTCTTGTGGAGCAAGAGGCTGGTGTTGGGCAGCAAGTCAAGAGATAAAGGAGGAAGTGATCTTCTGGGGCTCTGTCTTTTTTATGTTTCTACTATGGATATTCGCACCAAGTGCTGGTGTTTGTCCTTCGGGGCTGTTGAGACAATATGGTTTTGTAATTTTTTTGAAGTTTTGTAATATTTTTTGTTTCCAAATATTTTGCCTTTGGCGTTCCTTACCGTACGTCTTTGTTTTAATGATGCGCGCTGCTTCTATACTTGATTTTTGTCAGGTTATATGCTCTTTATTATTTAGTATTGTTACTTTTTATTATTTTTTGCACGGGGACACCAGTGTTGGTGTTCGGCCGTTGTGATGAAATGGTCTCAATGGAGACGTTCGGTTCATTTATTGTTACACGGGGACACCAGCATTGGTGTTCGTCCGTTTTGAAGAGACGGTCTCATGGGGAGACGTTCATCTCATTTATTGTTTGTACGGGGACACCAGTGTTGGTGTTCGACCGTTGCGATGAAACAGCCTCAAGGGAGACGTTCGTTTCATTTATTGTTGTACGGGGACACCAGTGTTGGTGTTCGACCATTGCGATGAAACGACCTCAAGGAAGACGTTCGTTTCATTTATTGTCAATTTCGGATAGCAAAACTGCAACTTTTATTCAACTTTCCAAAGGATAATGCCTGATTAGAGAGGCTCAAAACAGTGCATAGATGTTATTACAAATTTATCACAATAGCAACTCTACTGAAAGTATTTTTTTCAAGTGTACAGCATTCCACGTTCGTGGTATCTTCCTGCCAGCTAAATCCTTGAGCTTGTAAAGCCCCTCTCCCCAAGACTTCCACGATCTGGTAAGGTCCTTCCCAGTTGGGTGATAGCTTCTTCCTCTCCGAGGCTGGCTTGCTTGCCTCACAGTTTCTTAGCACCAAATCTCCGGTCTGGAATTGTCGCTGACGCACCTTCTGATTATAGTAGTTGCTGACCTGCATGGCTCTGTTGGCTTGTCTAATTTGCGAGTTTAGTCTGGTTTCTTCTAAGAGATCCAGATTAGTTCTCAGCTCGGCCATGTTGGTTTCTTCTGAGAACTGGGCTATCCTGAAACTGTGTACGGTCGTCTCTGTTGGGATTACCGCTTCGGTCCCATAGACAAGATTATAGAGTGTTTCCCCCGTTCCTGTGTGGCTTGTAGTTCGTATTCCCTAGAGGACATTGGGAAGAACCTTTACCCATTTTCCTTTTGCTGCGTCCAACTTCTTTTTCAACCCAGCAAGGATTTTCCCATTCATTGATTCTACTTGACCATTCGTCTGGGGATGTACTACCGAGCTTGCTACCAGTCTGACCCCATTTTAGCACAGAATTGCTTCACGTGCTTTGCTTGAAGTTGCAATCCGTTGTCCGATACTATGACGTTCGGTGCTCCAAACCAGCACAAGACGTTCTGCCATAATAATTGTTCTACAGCGAATCGAGTGATGCTAGCCAAAGACTCGGCCTCGACCCACTTGGTGAAATAATCACAGGCAACTATAGCGTACTTCCTTTTCCTGGTGTCCCTTGGTAACGGGTCTATCAGGTCGAGCCCCCACATTGCAAATGGCCAAGGAGCAGTTATGACGTGCAGCTCTTCTGCGGGAGCCCTTGGTACCTTGGCAAATTTTTGGCACCTCTCGCATCTTTTTACCAGATCGGCTGCGTCGCCTTTCATCGTGGGCCAATAGTATCCTTGCCTCAAGACCTTCTGGACAAGTGTTCGGCCCCCCATGTGGTTTCCACACACCCCCTGATGGACATCTACTAAGACCATGTTTGCTTCCCTTGGGCCCAAACAACGGAGAAGCGGGTGAGAGTAGGACTTTTTATACAATACATTGTCCAGGAGGATGTACCTGGACGAACGTCTTTGCCTAGTAATGGCATCGTTTCGGTTAGAGGGTGGATTAATCCCTTTCAAATAATCCTCGATCTCATCCTTCCAGCAGGGCTCATCGTCGTCAATCAAGAGCACAGGTGCTTCTTGCGTTTGCGGAGGCTTGGCTACATATTCTAGGAAGATCGTTCCCCTGGTTGCCACAGTGTTCGCCGAGGCCAACTTGGACAGGGCATCAGCCCTTGTGTTCTGCTCTCTGGGTATCTTTTCAATAGTTATGTCAGTGAACTTCGCCCATAATTTTTGGACCCTCTGATGGCAGGTGATCAGGTTAGGTTCCTTTACCTCAAACTCACCCCACACTTGGCTTGCGACAACTTGGGAATCGGTGAAGGCCTTTAGCTTGGACACTTTTAGACACTCCGCCATTTCTAGCCCGGTTAAGAGGGCTTCGTACTCTGCTGCATTGTTGGAGAGGGGGTATCCGAACTTCATGCAGTACTGAAATTCTTGTTTTTCAGGAGAGATCAACAGTACTCCTACGCCCGCTCCTTTTTGTATTGACGAACCGTCGACAAACAGCTGCCAGTATCCTTGAGGTGAGGTTTCTTTAAGGACTTTAGTGGACGTGCTAGGAAGGTCAGCTACTGATTCTGGGGCTTTTCCCTTAGTTATTGAGTCCAACTCCTGAGTGCGTTCGTCACAGAAGGTGCATTCAGCCACGAAGTCAGCTAAATCTTGGGCTTTTATGGCTTTCCTTGCTTGATATTCAATCTCAAACTCACGGAGCTCTACGTTCCACTTGAAGAGTCTCCCAGAAAGGTCGACTTTCTAAAGGACATCCTTTAGAGGTTGGTCTGTCAGCACCACCACCTTGTGTGAGTAGAAGTATTGTCTCAGTCTTCTGGAAGCCATAACCAGGGCAAAAGCTAATTTTTCAATTTTGGAGTAATTCACCTCTCCTCTCTGTAGTATTCTGCTCACATAATAGATCGGCATTTGCCCTTTACTTGTCTCCTTGACCAAAACTACAGCTACCGTTTCGTTTGACGCTGCTAGGTACATATACAGTTCTTCTCCCTCGTCTGGCCTAGTTAACAAAGGTGGGGAACTGAGGTAGGTTTTTAGCTGTTCAAATGCTTCTTGGCATTCGGGTGTCCAAGAAAACCTAGATCTTGTCCGTAACAGTCTGAAGAACGGTAGGCATTTCTTTGCTGATTTTGAGACAAACCTATTAAGTGCTGCCACTCGTCCCGTTAAGCTCTGGATCTCCTTGACTGACACGGGGGGTTTCATGTTTAAGATTGCCTGTACTTTTTCTGGGTTTGCTTTTATTCCTCTGTTTGAGACCATGAATCCCAGGAATTTACCCGCCTCCACACCGAATGTGCATTTTGAGGGGCTGAGCTTCATGTGATAAGCCCTTAAGTAGTCAAAGCACTCTGATAGGTCGTCTAAGTGTTGTTGCATTGTGGAGCTTTTTACTAACATATCGTCTACATAGACTTCCATTGATCTTCCTATCATGTCCTTGAAGACCCTGTTGACTAGCCTTTGGTATGTGGTCCCGACGTTCTTTAGTCCAAAGAGCATCACATTATAGCAGTATAGCCCATCCTCTGTTACGAATGATGTCTTCTCTGAATCCTCTGGGTTCATAGGAATCTGGTTATACCCAGAGAAGGCATCCATAAAGCTGAGTAGTTTATTTTCGGATGATGCGTTTACCAGATGATCGATGTAAGGGAGTGGGAAGCTGTCCTTCGGGCAGGCCTTATTCAAGTTTGTAAAATCCACGCACATTCTCCACTTCCCATTGGCCTTTTTAACCATGACGACGTTCGATACCCATTCTGGGTACTGTACTTCCCTGATGAAGTCGGCTTTCAAGAGCTTATCCACCTC
Organism: Corchorus olitorius; assembly: GCA_001974825.2. NCBI lineage: Eukaryota > Viridiplantae > Streptophyta > Magnoliopsida > Malvales > Malvaceae > Corchorus > Corchorus olitorius. The sequence goes on from AWUE01018901.1 coordinate 15,482, forward strand.
TTCCCTTATTGCAGCTATTTTCTCCGAGGAAAACTGATGTTTCTTCTGCTTGATGGGTTTGAGTGTCGGGTCAACATTCAAGTGATGGCTCATGATGGTTGGGTCTATGCCTTGCATTTCTGCTGCCAACCATGCAAAGACGTCCACATTGTCTTTGAGGAACTCCGTTAAGTCCAATTGCTCGTCACGGCCCAACATTGAGCTGATCTGCGTGGTACCATTAGATATATCTATTCTCCGGACGATCTTTATGGGCTTGTCAACGGGTTCTGGTTTTGGTGCCTTAGATTCATCTCTTGCATCAAGGGTGTTGACCTGAGGATGGTCTTTCGAGGTTACTTTCGCTGGTGTTTTCTGAGGACTCTCTTTGTCTGCCACCTCGACAGGTTCGGGGATGGGCATTTCCCCGTCCGCTGTTCTCGTGGGTTCAGAGTCTTCCCTCATGAGCTCACTTACCTCTGCCGCCAAGACACAGATTTCCATATCGGTTGCTCCGGACGAACTTGAGGGTTGCCCCCCAGTTTGCTTGCTATGCATGACCTCCCCTACTCGAACTTTAGTTCTGTCACGAGTTGGTAGCCTGAGAGAATTCACATGGCATCTTCGGGCTGTAACTAAGTCCGTCCGCATGTACCCGATTCCAGTTGGGGTTGGAAATTTGATAGTCTGGCAATAGACTGCCTCTACCATCTGAGCTCTCTTCATCAATGGTCTCCCAATAATGGCATTGAAGGTGGATGGGAGATCTTCTACCACAAAAGTGTGGAGTATGTTGAGGACATGGGTACCATCCCCTAAGTAGATCGTAAGATCGACTTTCCCCTTGGTGGGTATTGGTAATAGGTCAAACCCATATATCGGGGCTGTGGGCTTAAGCCTTTCATCGGACAAACCATAGTGCTTGAAGGTATCGTACATCAGTACGTCTACTGCACTTCCTGAGTCGATCAGTATCCTCTCCGTCGTGTAATTCGCGATCATTGCGGTGACGACAATTGGGTCACTTCCATCACACCCATAGTCCGCTGCTTAATTGTTATCGAACGAAATAGCCCAATCAGGTTTAACATTTGTCTGAGTTAGGGGCTTTACACCCAATGACAAAACCTGCCGCATATGATTTTTCCTCTTGTTTTCGGAGGTAGCCCATTCCTTAGTTGCCCCAATGATTGTGTAAATGTGCCCCTTCTCCTTGGGGCGCTGTACTGGGTTCTCAGGGTCCTCAAGCCGATCATGTATGCTTTGGGCTCGACGAACTTCTTCTCTCTTTCGGGGAGGTTCCATTCTTATCTTGTCCTTTAAGTAACCTCTTCGGATGAGATCCTCTATTACATTTCTCAGATGGGAACAGTCTTCAGTGTTATGGCCTTCGCTCCTATGGAATTCACACCTTTTCCCAAACTGTCTTTGTCTTTGAGTGGGCTTAGAAGGAACTGGCCACTTGACCTTCTCAGCGAGTGCGCTGTTTGAAATTGCGTGCAGGATGGTCGTTCGGGAGTCTGAAAGTGTAGTGTAATTGTGATAGGTAGGCTCTTTGTGGCGATCATCAGAGTTATGCCTACCATTCTTCCTATCCCTATCCCTTCGTGGAGATCGTCGGTTCTCTCTCTGGGGGCTTTTTATTCCTGCTGTTCGCTGGTCGAACGACTGTTTATCAGTATTGGATTCGGGTTGTAGTCCATCCCTGTAAGCCATGCATATGTCCGTCTCGTCATAGATCTCAACCCTGTCAAAATAGTCTTTCAACCTTTTTGGTGGTCGCTCGCCTAGAGAATAGCGGAGTTCCTTATGCAAGAGTCAATCCATAAAGATTTCAATGGCATCTTTATCAGCTAGGTCGTCTACCTGGATGTGAGCCTCACTGAACCGTTTCACATAACCAGAGAGTCGATCACCGCGTTGCTGTCAGATGGTCCTCAAGTACCTGATGGTCTTCCCTTTCTGGACTCTGCTGTTGAAACCCGCTTCAAACATCAAGACTAGTTTTTCGAAGTTCGTAATTACCCCATCCTCTAGCCTGTAGAACCACCTTTGGGCAATGTCTCCTAATGTAAGGGGAAAGAGTCTGCACATTACCGCATTCGATGCTTGTTGTATTGACATGTTTTCCCTAAAATGGCTCACATGTTGCTTTGGGTCCCCTGTTCCGCCGTACTTCTCCTTCGGGTGTTTGATATGAGGGGGGACTATTACCTGACGAATCACCAAAGAGAGTGGGGAAGGTTCTCTGGAAATTTCCTCTAAAGGTTGTAGTTCGTCACCCTTCTTCTTGGTGAGCTTTTTCAGTTGCTCTTTCACTATCTGTGCAATTTGGGCCTCACTGATTACTGATTTGGAGCTTTCCTTTTGTGTCAGTGCCTTTGACACTTCCTTTCCTTTCGGGCTGGGACGAGAAGAAGCTTTGTCCGACTTGCGAGTATGACGATCCTCATCACCTTCCCTTCGTGATTTGGGTGTTGCTCGGTCGTCAGCCCGAGTTTGGACCATATCTTTCGGGGCTACACTCTCATCAGCCCTCTCTCTATCCCTGCTTACTTCAATCACAAAAGGAAGTCGCTTCCCTCCCTCTTTTGTCCAGACGTTCTGAGGTAGAGGGCGTCTATTCTGCTCGTCTTGACGAGAGTTAGCTTTCTGGTGCCATGCCGCTTCGAGGGCTGCCGCTCGCTCTTTTGCGTTCTGAGCTTCAGCCAGGGCTGTCTTCTCTCTCTCCAGGATAGATCTCTCTCTAGTCAGGACTTCCATGGCTTGGCGTTCGGCTTGAGATTTCTCAGCCCTCAGCTTAGCGATGAGGAGATCGCGTTCGTCCACTGGAGGGTTCACTCGGGGAAGGAGTGTATCAGTATCCAGCCTCGGTGTCCTGCCTCCATGTGACGTCCGAACGTCCCCTCTGGGCTCCGAAGTTCCAACGTGCTCTTGCATGATTGAGTCAGTTGGTGGGATTGGTTGGGGCCTATATGTTCCCGTGGAGGCATCATACTTAAGCAGAAGATCCATGGCTGGTGGGGTGATGATCGGGTCTGTAGGAGGTACAAACCGATCATCAACTCCAGGGGGGTTCCACCCACGGGTGCACCCTTTAAAAGTAAGTTGCTTGGGGTGTCATGGAAAAGTTCTACATTCCGAAGTCCGAGTGGGAGACTCGGAGGTACCTTGCCCGTATGCGCTACTTCACTCGGAGAGCTCATAGCGATTTGTTCAAGGTAAATCCCACAGACTGCGCCAAAATGTTATGGTCAAAATCTTCCACAACGTTGACCTGATAAGGTCTTCTCCAAGACTCGAATCCGAGAGGTTGAAGAACCTGCAAAAGAAGAACACCTACGGAGTGTGGGGGTGGAGAGCCCCGCGTTAGCACTTCGATGGTTAAGTCAGTGACGCTCTCCCAAGTAGATTGGGTAAATTAGAGAGTATTCTTCTTTAGGTATAGAGTTTGGAGTTTTCAATATGGACAAAAGATGATAAAATACTATGTATTTATAGGTGCGAGGAATGCCACATCACTGGTCCTTGCATCTAGGTCGGGTGCGTAAATTCCGGGTCAAAGTCAAAAGGGAGTCAACTCTATTGTCCTGGTCAACAGTCAACTTCCGGCTGCTACGGAGGTGGGAGAGGGTGAGACGTTCGTCGCCACCCGTTCTACCATATATTATATATATATATATATATATATATATATTACTATTAAAATTATCCCAAATTGTTGTATACTCAGTATTTGGTTTTTCTAATATTGATATTTATTCAAAATTAATTGGTTGGGAGAAATCAATATTTATTATTATATATTTGGACATTCCAAATAATATTTGGAAGATCAAATTGTAAAACATGCATGGATGGATAAACCAAGATTAATTTGAATGCCCCAGTTTCTTCCTAGCTATAGATAGGTCTTTATCAGCACCAATTGGCGAAAAGTATAAAATAAGTATAAATTTTGAAAAGAATCAAAGATACCTCACGATTTTATATATAAGATCTTTCATGTGAATTAGCTGACGACTGCCTATTGATTGATCTATGATCTGTACTACTCATCCTACAAGAGGAAGTGGTCATCTTTTTTGCTTTACTTCTTATTTAATATTACTAGTTATTTACCACTCTATATAATAAAGTATTATATTTTATTTTCTCTTTATATGAGTGTTCGCTTTTCTTAATTAATTGCTAGTGAAAATCATACAATTGTTTTCTGGCATAATGCAACATACTTGGCGGTATATTATTGAAATTTTTAACTTTTAGATAATGATCTCCTAAAGCACTAGAACTAGAATTAAAGCTGAAACCAATGATAGTTAAAAGGGTAGTAGAAAAGCAAACTTTAAAATCACAATCCTTATGATGTTTTGATTATATCTTGTTGCATGCGATGCTTATCACTTTTTTTAGGAGTTCTTTTGTGTTGTTTTCGATATTAGTGATTAAGTAGTACCTAATTTTATTTTCTTATATTAGTCTTCATGTAATCACATTGGGTCTCGATTAGTTTATAATCGAGTCGCATCTGACCCCAAATAGAGGGAAATTGCTCTCTCAACAATTTTCTCAATTCATAAAACTCAAATTCAAGATCTTACTTAAAGTAATACCTAATTATGGGTTGTGCGTTTGTTTTGCAAGTAATACGTGCGCATGATCAATTCAATTGGTAATTAAACTATTGAACTATATATATAGGTACTCTTAATTTCAATAAGAAGGGGAAAGATATATAATGATCCGAGAAGATTTTCTAATTAGAATTTGAAAGTGAGAATGAATGATGGGTGTGGAATCAAATATTGTAGAAAGAAAAGTAAATACCCAAACAAGGTTATCTGAGAGCAGAGGCTGAAAATGAAAATAGACACGTTGGGAGATAGTCTCTATCACTTTATATATATATTGTCCTGTAAAGAAATCAAAAGGAGTTTAGCTAGCATTATTGCATGCATATATATATATATATATAGTAGTAAGATTTACACTATAATTTTATAATTGTGAAGAGTACAAAAGAATAATAAGATGCATCAAATTCGTCCCGGAGAAGCCCTAGACATCCAACTACGCTTCTTTTTGAGTTTGCGGGTGGCCAGGATGCTGCTGCTGCCAAAAAAGCCCACTCTTTACATATTTTTACGATCTTTTTTCTTTTCTGTCAGATATTCTTCCCATGCATGATATATGCATTATGGATATGCTCCCAGCCTCTCATATATTATATAAATCTCAAGCAAGAGTTTGGGAGTTGCATATCTTTGTGTCAGAAAAGTGTTATGGTTCCCAACCTAGTAAAATGGCGACAAGGAATTATTCTTTTGACTCTCTCCTTTTTTTCTTTTTCATTTTTACGTACACCTGATGTACTAAAACGGAATCTGTCCACCAGCAGTACGACTGCAATGGATTTTCTCTCGATTTTTTGTTCCCTCTACATTGATTATTCGTGTTAATCATGAAGATACATTAATTTAGCGAAAAATTAAGGATAAATTAATTATTAAGTGCGTCCAAAGATGGACAATTGCGGAAATGCCGCAATAATATATATACATTGTATAATCAAAACAGATAATGGGTGAACTTGATTTCAAAAAGAATAATAAGGATCCGGATACATCATCTATATATATACGTGGATCGCAATTATATATGCAAGTACATAAAAAGATAAAACGCATGTCAAATTCATAAATATTATTATTAATTAATGATTAGAATGTTTGTATTTTCCATTTTCAATACTGAAAATGATTAAAAAAACCTAAGGTTTGGGTTAATTTATCCTTTTAATAATAAGAAAGGTGATGATCGAATTCATCATCTCCTTAAAGCTTCACAAGTCAAGCAAAAATCTATTAAAAATTGACCCGTTAATTAGTCGAGTGCTTGCAGATATAGCATTTGAAAATGACATTAATTCAATCAAATTAATAATTAATATGGAGAAAGACTACAATAAACGTTGGTTGGGTTTAGCAGTAAAAAGGAGGTCAATACCCTTTAAGAAAAGTTTTCGGTTCATGCAAATGGAGAGAATAAGGGTTGGAGTGGAGCTCTCATTTGCGATCCACGTGATTCGATTCAGAACCATTTCCAATATGATTACCGGATATATTAGGGGTTTATAAAAAAAATCTAAAAACAGCTTTTTTTTTTAAACAGTTAATTTTTACAATTGATACTATTGAGTATTCACCCCCAAAAAGAATTGTACAATTAATTAGTAGGTGTAGCATCTACAGCTAGAGAAAATATTTCTTGCCTAGTGAATTGAGCTGGTTTAGATTGGAGAATGATAACATCCAAAGCACTGAGGCCAAAAGCCCAACCCAAAATTGATAGACTTCTTTGAGCCCATTTTTTATTAGATAGAGCATAGGGCCCTAGGGGTCAAGGTCCTGGTCCAGTTCCCTTTTTGTTTGTTCGTTAACTTGGTAATTGATGGCTGTTACTAGCCAGGAGGAACCGAGGGAAAAGAAATCAGAAAACAAAACAAAAAAAAAAAAAGGGGAAAAAAAAAGTGGGGGAGAAATTTGTTAGAGGTTGCCAGCCACAGCCCGGAGAAGAAACTTAAGGAGTGGCAGAGGCAAAATGGGGACTCTGCAAGCGTCCCAAGTGCCATTTGCATCGACTTGTTCATCTTCCTATTCTGCACCTAAAACCTTATCCACATGCTGCCCATCATTGGCTGTGAATCACAAGTTGAACAAAGTCTGCGGCTCGTTGAGTCTCCAGAGGAGGAGAAAGCGGCGGAATGCGGTGGTTGTTGTTGGTGTGGGTAAGGAAGAGGCGCAGCAGCAAGTGAGCATTGATGAAGATGACGAAGCTGTGGCTTCATCATCACAAGCTACCCAACAGCTGGAAGATGAACAAGTAGATGAAGAAGACCTCCAATGCGTTCGCCAAATCCAAAGAGTAAGATCATTTCAATTCTCATATATTCTTTTGCTTGCTTAATTTTATTTTTCAGTTTTAATCACAAGCTCTTAATTTACTTACTAGGTTTTGGAACTTCTCAGGAAAAACAGGGACATGATATTTAGCGAGGTATTTATTGGTTTTAGCATCCTTATCTAATTACATGACATATATATATATGTTCATTTCTATTTACTAGTAGTTCATTTTTGTATATAAAATAGGTTAAATTGACCGTAATGATAGAGGACCCCAGGGAAGTTGAGAGAAGGAGATTCCTTGGCATTGAAGATCCTGATGCCCCTACCAGGGATGATCTTGTTGAAGCTCTGGAACAAGTGAGTTCCCTTTCCATGTCTGCTCTCAATTTGTATACTTATATACTTCACAATTCACATCCAATAATAATGTACTAGCAATTTCAGTATACTATGCTCTTTGTCGTATTTTTCTGTTTTGGTTTCATTTGTTATCCTAATATATTGCTTGTTGGAATCCAAACTCAGTTTTGACTCATCACCACTTATGTTTAAAATGTTACCATTGTATTTCAACCCTAAATAAAGAATTTCTTGACAGATTCTGTGAAACAGATGATCGAAGGAATTTGTTCCAATCAGCTGTTTGTTTCTCTCTTTTAACAGGTCAATGAAGGGAAGATCCCTAAAGACCGTGTCGCTCTCAGGATGCTAGCTGAGGAAATGAGCAATTGGCCTAATTTAGAAGTATGTTTTGGTTACTTCATACTATGTAAATCTTTACTTCTTACTCCTTAATTTCTCCTGAAGATTATGTTGACCACGTTCACTTCCTTTTATAATTAATTTGATTTTATCTCAACATTTTTGCTTTGGCCATCTCCATATTCACTACATCTTCTGTATCCCATTGAGGAGTATGTTGACCTGTATAAAAATTTTCATGAAATAAGCTAAGAATCATGTCTTTTGGTGATTCCACTGTGCATATCTGGCTCATTGATTTTTTGAAGATGGTTAAAAGTAGTAGTTCAGAATGATTCCATTTTTCCTATTAGTAAATCGGGTGACTTTAAAAACCAATGGACAAATCTTTTGCATGATGAAAGTTCAGGAAATCTGTAGACAGAATGGGTATTTAGAATGTCTGATTGATGAAAATATCAAGTTTTAACTTGAAATCTATTTTCCCAGTCTAATATTTTTCTTTTCAGTGAGTCTGCAACTTCTTTGTTAAGTTAAACCCAAAAGAAAAAAATTTATACTTTCAACAACCATGAAAGCTTTACTCCATCCGTTGTTCCCCGTCTTTTCCCTGTTTTGAACTCTTTCAACAATACAGTTGTGTCATCATTTTTAGCTCTTTCTAACTTTAACTTTTCTAAGCTGTTATGTGATCTTTCTCCTCTCTTGGAGTTCCAGGACTAAAAAGTCTTTCATTTGATAAATGATAAGATACTGATTTAAACCTCCATAACCGATGTGCCTCAATGATATTGCCTATTAGCCAACTTTGCTGCGCAAACAATTGATATGAGATATATTCTTCTTTTGATCAAAATTGAGAATGTTTGCTGTCTTATTTATAGGTGGAAGTACCAAAGAAAAAACGTGGCAAATCCCTATATGCAAAGGCCACAGACACTGGCGTTGATCCAAAGGAGGCTGCTAGAAGACTAAATATTGATTGGGACGCTGCTGCTGAAATTGAAGAAGCTGATGATGATAGTGATGACACCGAAGTGCCTCCTGCAGTGGTTTGTTTTCTTATCCTTGTTTTGTATACTCTGACAAATTTTCTTTACCGATCAATTTGTTATCAGTTTTGGCATCCCTTCTGTTTCAATTTTCAAAAGGTTGGCTCTATGCAATCAGGCTGGCCTTACTGAGGCACTAATGCTGAAGTAACAGCCTTAGAAGCCACTAAAATGACACTAAACTTGGAAATTCAACGAAAAATGGTTAATGGACTGTGATGATTTAACTCCGCACTTTGGCTATGTATAATGTATCTTCATTTTAGAGTTGCACACCTGAGCTGCCTGCTTAATTTGCCCTGTAATATATATATATATATAGGCTCATAGAAGTGCATTTTGTTTAAAAGTTTGGTATAAATTGTAGCCTTCTATTCTCCCAATGGAATTGCGTTTCAGACTAATATTCTTGCATGGTGCTTGTGAATTGCATTAGAGGTATAAATGCACCACATGGAAGATGTTGACACCTGAACTCGAACCAGTCAAAATGTGTTTTTGTGAAATTGTTATTTGGCTTAATATTAAGATAAAAGGGATCGTATAGGATATGCATGTTGCGCTATCATATTATAAAGTGGAATGCATAAAAATCCTAGGTGAGTTAATGAGATAAGAGAATTTGTTAAGAGGAAGAACTAACTGAAATTTTGTCTCAGATCCTTGATGCTGACTCTTTTTCCCCCACAGCAGTGGACATAAAAGAATATTATTGTATTATTAGTGTAATATTTAGGTCTTATGTTATTTTGTTATTGAATTGATCCATTAAATTCTAAGGAGGTTGCTTGCGGTGTTTTGTTTGAGCTAGAGTCTGGATCTCAAATCATTTTTTGTGATGGATGTGCATAAGTCTATCTAGCTTATATTTCTGCATTTCTAACATTAAAAGACACTGATCCTTCCTTTTACAGGGATATGGGGCACTCTACTTGGTCACAGCTTTTCCAGTAATTATTGGTATATCTGTAGTGTTAATATTATTTTATAATTCTCTCCAGTAAAAATTTTGAAAATACCTTGTAAGTTAAATTTATAACTTCTTTATAAATGATCTTTAGTTTGCTTTTCTTCCCAATGTTGAGATGGATGTATCGTGCATTGAGCAATCTAAATCACTACATCTTGGGTGAGGAAGAAGTGTAGATTGCAGGCCTAATTAGGCTATGTTTGGTGGTGGAGAATATTCTTCATTTTTCATCTCCAAAAAATCAAAGAAACTAGGTAGTGACACTAGATGTGTCAATAAAAACAAGCATATTTTTAGAGAATGAAGATGACAATGGAGTGAAAATGAAGAACATATTTATTTTATTTTGAGATTTCCACTCCATTGGTATCTCCATCCTCTAAAATATGCATGTTTTTATGGATATATGTTGTGTCATTACCTGATTTCTTTGATTTTTTGAAGATGGAAAATGGAGAATGTTCTCCATTACCAAATATAGCCGATTTGATGGTGTGGCTTTATTCACCATTTGACAAAACCTCGAACACATAAAACCCACTCTATCTCACCTTTTTTTTTTTGGCCAGACTCTATATCACCTTAAGCTTGCATCTCGGCTGTCAATGCTTGCAGTGCAATTGCACACTTTGCACGTGGAAGTGAAACTAGTGCATTTAAAGGTCACTTTAGATCCAAAACATTAATTGCATTTAAATATTTACTTTAAAAGCCTAATAATTGTAGTGGGTATTCTGTTTGAGGAAGACATTAATTTTGACCAAATAAACATCTAGAGTGCTATTAGGGCTGCAAACGAGCCGAGCTCGAACGAGCTTGAACATGAACTCAGTCTTGTTCGCGAACATTTTGCTTTGTTCAAGCTCGGCTCGTGTTCGTTTAAATATTTTGGTGTTCGTTCGAGCTCGGTTCGTTTAAAATTTAGAGTGTTCGAAGCTCGTTCAAGCTCGGCTCGTTTAAGAAAATGTTCGTGAACATCAAACGAACATGTTAACGAACAATAATTGAATATTTTTAGAAAAATTGAAATTGTTCATAAACAAAAAATTGTTCATGAACAATGTAATAATTCCCTATTAAATGAACAAAAACGAACAAAATATTATATAATTATATATATATATATTATATATAATAATTAAATTTTAATTTAAATATATTAGATAATAGAATATTATTATTTTTATAATTTTTATTAATAATGTATATTATTATTAATATATAAATAATTATATAATAAATGAACGTTCGATTATTATATAAACGAACACTTAAATGAACAATAAACGAGTCTGTTCGTGAACACTTAAATGAACAATAAACGAGCCTGTTCGTGAACATAAACGAACTGAACACATCTTGTTCAAGCTCGACTCGTTTAATAAATGAACACTAATTTTTTGTTCAAACTCGTTTGTTAATTAAATAAACGAACAAAAACAAACTTTAATCGAACCCGTTCACGAGCTGTTCATCAAACTCGATGTTCATTTGCAGCCCTAAGTGCTATTTTTGCTTAATAGATATCATAACCAAGAGAAGAAAGTTAAACTCGAGTTTGGCAACCAAGATTTCACATACTAAGGGGAGAAAATAGGGGCAAGCATTAACAGATACTAAAGCATATGAATGGCAGCAAATTAAGTGGATCAATTGGTATAAATTCCAAACTAGAATAATATTATGGTGTAGACTTCGGTGCTCCCGTTGTGATGTTCCCACTTTTCGATGTGATGCTCCCATTCAATTCTGGCCATTGGATGCAACATCTATTTTCCTGATCGTCGGATACTAAAAGGTTTGACCTACTAAACCGGTTTTAAAAACCTTTTGGAATGAATTCATATGTGGTAATCCTCGTGATAAATTTTTACACCTTTCTTATTCGAACCGTTGATATCAACTACTTTTTTACTTGATTTACTATTATTTTTTTTCTAACTTATTTATTTTTTATTCTTCTCTTCTTACTCACATGAATACAATCAATTTTTTTCAACAAACTCTCGGCTTTTTCCTTAAGCATAATCGATGGCCCATGGGGTTTTGTTTGATTTCGAAAAGAGCGCACCTTTTCTAAGACATCCAAAATTTCTCTTTCCTTCTGGTCTCTGAAAACTGCACACAAAGTGCTCGATCATTTTACCACGAGAGAAGACAGAAACCTAAGATGGCTAATAGTAAATACGAATACGTGAAGTTCTTCGAGGTTGAAGACGAAGTAATGTCACCCAATCTCATCGTTGGTCGAATCGTCGGACGCGATTTTCGTAGGTAAATCGTTGTCCTATTCTTGCTTTGGCTTCCTTTGGAGGATGATTTTGATATTGGGTTGATGATCTAGGACTCAAAGCAGAAAGCCAGAAAACGAAGAAGAAAAGAATAAAAAATAAAAAAGTTAGAAAAAAATAATAGTAAATCAAGTAAAAAAAAGTAGTTGATATCAACAATTGGAATAGGAAAGGTGTAAGAATCTATCACGAGGATTACCACATATGAATTCATTCCAAAAGGTTTTCAAAACCGGTTTAGTAGGTTAAATCTTTTAGTATCCGACGGTCAGAAAAATAGATATGACATCCAATTATCAGAATTAAATGGGAGCATCACATCGAAAAGTGGGAGCATCACAACGGAAGCACCGAAGTCTACACCTAATATTATACATACACAAGGGGGAAAAGTAGTAGCTTCCATAAATGGGGAAAATTGACGTGGGACAAAAAGCATTTAATTGGGCTTTTGACTTGGACCGAGTTAGATGGATTTTATTTTATTATTGGGTTTTAGTATTTTGGTTTGTTTAGTATTTTAATTAGTTTTAACAGGGTATTTAAGGTTTAGAAAACCCTAGTTTATGTAAAATCAAATATTTTCATAAGTTTTTCTCAGTTTATTTTTCTTGATATGAAATTTTTATCAACTTTCATCCAAGTGGGTTCTTAGTGAGTTTGATTTCACGCTATACGCTGCGTCAGTTTTCTCCTCCACTTGAATCAAACTCGTCCCTGAGTTTGAACAATCGTTGCTTCAAGCTTCTGTTTGACCTTTCCCATCAAGATCTCATGCTCTTTAAGATTTATTCGAAAGTGAGAAAAGTTAGACAGGCTCACTTCGAGAATAAAATCAATAAAATACCAGATATCATGAATAAGTGGCAAGCCATTAAGGATGTCATCAGGTCTTAAACCCTTGAATTCTTGCAGAAACTGTTGCACCAACCCTGAATTGCGGAAATTACAAAAGGAGTAGGGTTATAACTAACCTTCATTTGGATAGTGATCTCCTGTTGGGTGAAACTAACAATATCCACCTGCATCTCCGCCTTGTTCCACAGCACCCAAATACCACCCAAAAAACCTATAGGCCACAGAGATGTCACCATCAAATCCAAGATTCTCACGGATTGCATCTCCTCTCACACCCCTAACCCGAGTTTCCATGATTATCAGCACATATGGCTTATTTTCTCGAACCAAAGTCCCAACATGGCGGCTAAAATTAGGGTTACCCACACCCCTAACATTGAAACACAAAATCTTCATTGGATGAAAGAGTTTCATTTGCTGCCCGCATTCTGCCAACTGCCTCCTTAACCTTTTCTTCAAAGATGATTCTTCTTCTGTTTCTGGCTGGATCCTTACCAGATGGTCCATTATTCCCCTTTCTAGCTTTGCGGAGGACTCCACGGAGACGACCGCCAGTTGGACATGTTGCCCCTCCGCCAGCACCGCCACTCAGTTTCTTCCCTTTAGTCTTATCATTGTTTCGGGGCTTCCTGGATTCAAGATTCTTTCCCTCACCAGATGAGGTATGTTGCTTACTAAAGGAAGATCTGTCTGCACCCCCTCCAGTAGACCCCTCTCCATCAAAACATAGAGAAGTTCTGGAATCTGAAATCTCAGCAGTGTGTGTTCCGCTGATGGTGGAAATATTTCCTCCATTCCCAGCCATTCCATCAGCAGGTCGGCATAATCCCGCATTGCAATGTCGTTCGCCACTTTCCCTATGAAGAGAAGACTTATCTCCCTTTCCATGGGTCTCAATAGCTTGGCTTCCACCCCCACTCTTAGAGGATACATAATCAACAATTCTTCTTCCAGTATGTGAATAATCTCCTGGATGTCCTCCGGGAGATTCTCTAAGGCCGGAAGATCCGCCATCAGCGCACTTGAAGGCCGAGATATTGATAGTTTGCTCAGAAGAAGATGTTGAGGCAGAAGAAAGGTTAGAATCGATCGAAATGGCAAGTAACCCTAAATCCTTATCGATTTCAACCAGTTCAGTACTTGACCCGGCCCGAATAGGATCCGACACATGATGGGCCACATCAGGGGTTTCATAATCGATGGCCTTACCCTTATCAGCAACAGGCCCATAAACAGGGCCCAAATCATTAACCAGATCGTGTCCAACTCCCGCTCAGAGGAATCCTTTTCCAAATTCAAAAGTTCCCGCTCCTTGGGCCTCCAAACCCTAGCCGTACCATTTTTTGCAGAGTTTCCACTGTTTCCAGTAGAAGAATTTGATCTTCTTCACTTTCTACCTTTATTCCTCGTACGAGATCTGCCCTTGGATCTGGACTTTCTGGAATTATTTACTCGCATCCAAGGACCAAAAGGGCCATCTCGAAGAGAATTTTCTGGCTTTTCCTCTCCCAAAACCTTGGGAGCTTCATCAGTAACAGGACAATCTTCCTTTTTATGGCCAAGAAGGCCACAAGCAAAACAGAAAGTGACCCCTTCATAAACAAGTTTCTGCTTTCGACTACCGATACGAATGGAGCTAAGGAGAGGTTTATTTAGAGGGACTTGAACACAAATGCGAGCGAATCTTCCCCTGCTACCATTAACAGTGTGGTAGTCAATTTTTTGGAGCTTGCCCAGAGCATCTCCAACTCTTGCAAGAGTCAGTCTGTCAAAATATTCCACAGGGAAATTTGGCATCCTCACCCAGACATCAGCAACCTCTTCCTGCTTAACTTCAGTTGGGTCAAAATTGGGCACCCATTTCTGGACATTGATTTTCACGTTACCAATGAACCAGGGACCCCTATCCAAGACCTTCTGAAAGTCCTCTCTCTTTTCCAGCTTGATAATAAAGAAACCCTCCTCCAGATCAATCACTTGGAACCTATCTTGCAGCTGCCATAAGTCTTTTATTCTGTCATTAATGAGGCGAAAGGGAAGATTTCTAAGTTGGGCATTAATTATGAGGGAGTTGACCCAAGGGGCCCTGACTCTAGCTTTGTCAGCCTTTGAAAACTTAATGCAAGGCGAGGAATCATCGATCTCCTCATCATCCGAAATGTCTTCATCATAAATGTTTAGTTCAGAGGCAGGGGAGAAAGGGAGGTTATTTTGGAGCGTTTCCTTGTAGGTGAGCCTAGTAGAAGACCTGCCTTCTGTCCCATTAAATGAAGCAGAAGGGACCTCTTCTACCGCCTTCCCAGGAGAGGAAACCGACAGGAGGGGGCGGGCAGCAAAAGAGTTCAAAAAATCAAACTCAGCCATGCCTAGAACAGGGAAGGGAGGGAGAAGGAAGGAAGGCGGTTTGGAGAGAGGTGAGAGCAAAAGGATGATGTCATTTTTTTTTTTAGTTCCTCTCTTTTGAAATCCCATATTGGGTGTCGTTGTTCCATGCCTTGAATCTTGATGGCTATTAAATGAAAATGGGATTGAAGCAATATATATATGTACAGCCTTTGGAGGTTTGGAACTTGAAGCACATGACCGGTTGAAGTAGAGGCCGTACATTATCAATTAGAACAAGATTTACTAATATTGAATTGGAGCACATGCATGCCAAAGTACCAGCAAGATTAGCATATATGGGACATTATGATGTCCTTCAGTAGTCATCCACAGTACCAAGAGGAACAAACCATGTGTTCTTCCTTTCCAACATTTTTGAACCAAAAAATATGATAAGAAGCATTCATGTTTTGTAACCAACTGTCATTTCAATTTTCTTGTTCATGAGACAACAGGGAAGCAAGTAATTAATATGACTATCACTTCATCCCATTTTTTCTTCCATTTCCATAGGTAATGGCAAATAGAAGTAATTCTTGCCATTTCTTTTATTTTTTTGGTGTATACTTTTTCCACTTGATTTTGCTGTTTGGGAGTTTGGGAAAGAAATTATGCAAGGGTATGGCTTCGAACTCAGCCCTCCCCTTCCCCCTCTTTTGTAACAAAAACATACATATCCCACATATCATGTACTATCATGTATAATTCGACATAGTGTACTATAAGATTATTAAAAAAAAGATGAACCTTTTTATTGAAAATGAAAATTCCACAATATACACAATATATATACGCTGCAAATTTAGTTAGTGTTTAGAATTAGTGCAGACGGTCCTCTGGGGCAAGAACACATTCACTGGGCTGCAGGTATGCTGGCGCGCACAACATCCAGAATTGGATGCCCACAAATTGGACATTTTCCACTTCTCCATTGCAATTCTTGGGCACATTTCATACACGCGCACATGTGTCCGCATCTGAAAAATCAATTCACCATTTCACCACACAAAACTAATTAGTATATATTTTTTCATATCATCACTATGTATTTTGTATATATAATTATTATGTACTTAATCAATTACCTGTACAAAAGTGAGTCCACTGGCATTTCATTGCAAATACAACAATTGCGTATCCATGGTGCCCCGTCTGCTGACTTCTTCTCCTCTCCAGCTCCTAACATATATATAAGAGAAAAATTATAAGCTCACAATCTTTAGAAATGGGGTTGGATCCTACTTGTAATCAAGTATGTTTTCAAAGTCTTACCCGAATGAAGTTGCCAATTAAACGATTGTTGTTGGTGCATTTTCATCTGCATGTTCATGCAGCTCATCACTGATTTTCTTAGCTCAGCCATCTCTTGGTGAAGTTGCTCAATATGCGACCGTAAATTACAAATCAGTTCCATTTCCTTTGATAGATAGATAGCAATGTAAAGCAATTAGTGACTGACACAAATTTTGATGAAATTAAATACTAATTATGAACCAACATGTATATAAATCAACTCACCAATGAAGGATGGTTGGAAGGAGATGACTTTAAAGTATCCTGATAATATGGAGCTTGAGATGGTGGAGGTAGAGGAGGTGAATATGTAGATGCACACCGATCCGAATGATCACCAGTAGTTTCATTATCATCTTGAAAACTCCATGACGTAGCTAGGGAAGGTGAAGGCATTTGGATAGATGATGTGGATTGATTAAAATAGCTATGGGCTTCATGAAATTGATGGCTGATTAGGCTCCTTTTTTCTTCTTCTTCTTCTTCTTCTTCTTCTTCTTCTTCTTCTTCTTCTTCCTCTTCTTCTTCTTCTTCGTCTTCCTCTTCTTCATCATCATCATCATCATCATCTTCTTCTTCTCCTTCTCCTTCGTATACTTCTTCTTCTTGTCTATGATCTACCTCTTGTAACCCACTTTCTTCTTCACCTTCAGCACCTGTTGGATGCAAATGTTGCCTCTGCAAGTAAGACATGACATGGACAATTCTGTCCCCATCTTCCTCTCTATCTTCTTGACTTTCAGTTTGATCTACTTGGATTTGTGCATGAGATAACATTAATCGGTCCATTTTATCTCGAAAATCACTAGCAAGAAAACTCGAAACTCTTCCTCTGCACAAGTAAACCAATAGGGAGATTATATATGGTGCTAAATTTTACTTCTTTCAAGATATATATTACTAAACCAAATCAATAGGGAAATGTTTAATACCTTTCAAGGAGCTGACGTATCTCGTCACCTTTTGAGGTGGTAGTGGTACTAAGCATTTCTTGGTACCATGCTTGGCGTAAGCCTTCCCAATAACTTTTGGGTCGAGCTATATTACTAAACCAATCATAATTTCCTTGACCATAATATTGTTCGTAATCATCATCCAATTCTTCACATATCTCATTCTCATCCTGGTCAATGTAGGATGTAATTGTCTCTGCAATTCCCTGAGACTCAAGGTCAAAAGGCTGTTGGTTGTCAATATTCTCTTCTTGAGCCATCTCATTATCTATGCAAGTAGTAAAGGATTTTGTTTCTATAGTTTCTATAGCTTGTTGCAAGTCAAGCAAAAGTTGCTGCTGCTGCTGCTGCTGCTGACGTTTATCTTGTTGTTCTGCAATCCCATTTTGATTGTAGCCCACATCCATTAATGATGAAATCGTTTCCACAGTTTCTTTTGCTACAAGCAAGATATGTTTTTGTTTTTGGGTGTTATTAGGATATTGGGTTTTTTCCATTTCCTTATCAGATTGACCCATCACGGTTGTTGTTGTTGTTGTCGCTGTGGGTTTCGGTGGCTCTACTTCCAATTTTGTTTTCTGTTGTAAGGCGTGATCTGAAGCCGGCTTGCTCTGTTCATGGACACCTTCACTTTTGTTCATCGATTCAGCTGAAGAAGACACGTTTTGGTGATGGGTAGTATCTTCATTTCTCATTTTGAAAGTGGAGCTTTTTTCAAGCTGTGCCGACTTGTTTGATGAAACCTCCTTATGAAGGCATTTTGCAGGAGCTGAATCATTTTGGGATGTCACTGGATTCTCCCCACTAGTGCCAAACTTCCCCCTGCATTTAGTCAAGTTTCATGTAAAAATTTTCATACAAACAAAGTTCAATGAATATCAAATTGAAACAAATTTGATTACCTGAGATGGGAAATGGTAGACTTTTGTGGTAAACGATTCACTTGAGCTCCTGCTGAATTTGAGCGGAATTTATCTTGAATTGACTGCCCACGTTGTAGACATCTAAGCCGTAGCATTGACTATAATGGAAAAATAAGCAAAAACAACAAAATATGAGATTTTGCAATGAAACTACCTATATATATGCTTTATGGTGATATTGAAAATGAAGGTTTGCCATCGGGCATTTGGTGGTAGAATGATGGATTCTTAGTTCCAGTGGTTAGGGCTCGATCCCTAGCAGTCTTAAGTACCAAAAGAAAATGAAAGCTTACCTGAAGGCGGCCACGCTGAGAGAACTTAGAGACTGCTTGGCGTTCGGCTAGCGAACCTAACTCTTTAGTTCTGTCTCGCTCAATCTGCATAAGCAAATCATTGAATGCTTGTCGCCCTCTTAGTCTGGGTGAGTTTATAATCGGTGAGAAACACCTTGGCTCTGCTTGATCAGCCGTGGAAGAATGATGCCTACGCTCTCTAGACAATGAAGACAATGACTCAGGAACATTACTAGTTTGTTCAGAATCATTGGCATCTTCACGAACATTTGTCAATCTCTTGATGATATCGGCAACTCTCAATCTTTCCCTTTCCCTAGCATCAAAAGTCTTGCTGCATGAAGGTGGTTCACTTTGTGCAGTTCTATCTGACCGTGATTCCCAATCTACCGAGCAATCTTCATTATTTGTAATTGGGTTGTCGAATTTTTCTTCAAAAGAATCAACTTTTGAAGGTTCTTCGACTATTGGGGTGGCATTGGCAATGGCATTATTCTCATTACAGCTTAAACCAGAACTTGCCCCATTAGGAGGAGGACCCATGTTTTGGGTTTGGGTATGGTTTGAATTTATGCTGTTGGATCGATTTAACCTAGCCTCCCATATTTGAACAAGGGACGAAGCGCCACGATTCTGAGAGAACGAGGGAGAGGGATTTTGCACATTCTTCGTATTAGAATTCGACGCCATTGATGTTGTTGACGAAGACGAAGCATTGTTTGAACTTGAAGCAACTAATAATGGCTCTGGCTCAGGCTCAGCTTCGGTTACATTTTTCTCTATGGTGGAAGCCGAAGCCTTGACATCTTCAGCTTGCCTAGTTACCCATCGATCAAGAACTCGAGACAGCCTTGGGGTAACTGGTAAAGACTCCGAGGTTTTAATGTTGTTGTTGTTTTGATTCTTGTTTAATAATCGCAACTTATGAGGGTTGTTACCATTGGATTGTTCATTATTGGAAACCCAGGAAGCAACACGATGGATATGATCCTGTGGATTTTTTTCATGGGAAGAAGAAGAAGAAGAAGAGAGAGAGATACAACCATGAATATGATCTCGAACCAAATCTTTGAAATTCTTCTCGAAAACGGCTTGGACAGCTCTTACATTACTTTCCCTGTATCGTTCATTCCTGTTGTGTCCACGGTCTCTTAGGACACAACCAAACGGCTGAGACGAAACAATCTCCACTTGAGAAGATGCCATATAATTTTTCAATGCTCGATAAGGAACAATGTAATGCCGGAAAAGTTCTCTTAGAAATGGATGTTCATGGACAACAAGGCTACTGCAAAAGAAAAGGATCCCGTTTCTGCCATAAGTAAAATGGGTAGGGAGATTAACCTCACAAAATTAACAAAAAAATAAAAGAAATGAAAAAGAAAAGACTTAGGAAACGCGCAATGAATCCTCTGTTTTTCTTTTTGGTTGTTTTGTTTGTTGTTTTACTTTTTCTTTTAGGAAAGGGGAAAACGAAAAACAGAGAAAACAGAACCAGAGGTGGAGAAGGACATTGAAAGCTAACTTGTTAACGAAAATAACGGAATGGTGTTGGATTTTTTTGTTTTATATATAGGCCATAACTCATAAACCTCCCTATATTTAACAATTATAGCAGTTGTAACTTTAACTGTTTGCCAATGACCAAAGCCAAAGGAGACAAAAAAAGGGGAAGAGAAGAGGCTTATCGGTTTTGGTTAGTTGAATTCATAGTTGAAAACAATAAGGAACAGGGAATTTTTGTCTGGTCTGGAGAGGAGACTTTTGAGTTTTGATAATGAAACCAAACAGATAGTGTTAGGTTTTTGTTTGGATTTTGTTGAGGGAATCGGATTTGGTACCCAAATACCGGTTGAGGGTCAAGTTAGAATCCATCTATTGAAACCTATATATTTTATATATTTTTAGTAGTGAAAAGGATGGTAAGTCAAAAAAATGGTTATTCAAGATCTGTGCTGCACCATATTTAGAATTTACATCTATTTTTTTTGAAAGAAGAATTTACATCTATTTAATTTAATTAATTACATTGCTCTTTTTTTCTGATCTTTGGCATTTGCCTATTTTAAATTTAGTTAATCAAATCCATCTTTTATCTTTATCCCAATGCATAGATATATACAATTATTTACTTTCTTAAATAAGGGGCTTACTATTTCTTATTGAACCATCCTGCCGCTGTCTTTTCATTTTTTTTGTTGCCTCAAATTCTCAATCAAGGAAATTTATATATGGGGCATCTTGAAATACAAGAAAAAACTCTTACGCACACTTTTTTTTTTGGGCTCAACTCTTAACAACACTTTGAATAGTAATACAAGTACAACTTTAAGAAATACTATAAAAATGTATAGAAAGCAACCAATTCTCAAATCAGCAATCCATGACAATATCTCACACCATAGAAGAAAACACATGACAAATTTGTTTTTGCAATATCTCACAACAAATCAAACATTTCCATAATACAGGAATTGATATGAAACAATGGCAATGGCTTCAGCTTCTAACCTGAAAAAGGAAAAATTAGATATGTTATGCAGAGTCTAGCTAAAATTCTGCCTTCCAATGTCTCCAACAGAACTTGGAAATTATAATGCAAAGTTAATCATAATATGAAAAAGAATAGATATGGTTAATCCGAACATTTGTTAAAATATGATGGAAGGAATATGTTGAACTTTGTGGAAATCTTCTCCTCCTTGGACCAGTTTATCTTGGAATGTTTTCGGCATTTCTGTGATTTTCAACTCTTGGAGGGTTGCAATGAACCTGAATCCCTCTGGAAGCATCTCTAGCTTCTTGCAATGAGAAATCTCCAAATGGCGTAGAGCAAGCATGGCTCCTTCATCCACCTCCCATTCCTCCAAAGTCCAAATTGTAAAGCTTATCAAGGCTTAGGGAATCAAGTTTGGGAAAACCTTGGGCAGAGCAAACCATTTTCTTTCCAGTCAAGGCTTCTTTCCCAAGGATGAGAATCCTTAAGTTTGGCAGTTTCTCTAGTGTTGTCATTGGATCTTCATGGAGCTTGCTTCCTTCCAAGGATACATAAGCCATATCTGAAGGAAAGTGATGGTGCTGTGGTAACTTGCTCATTTCCACCCAACTTAAACTTAATTCATAAATATTGACACAGTTTAAGAAAAACTGCATCAGCTGTATTGGATCCATTTTTTGAAGCCCAGATCTATTATTCAGAAAAGACAAGGACCTCAGATTAATACTTGTGATGATATGAGGATTCTTCTTATCATTCAAATGCTTCTCGAGGGCAAAGCTCTTTCCATGAACTCGTCTGGAAAGAACTGCGGAAAGAACACAAGTGATCGAAGATGGGGATTTTTTATGCGCTGCATTATAAAGTATTTGTGTGCAGCAACTCTTGGCACCTTACCATTGTAAGTGGTGATGAGTAATCAATAATGTGGAAGAAATTTTCTTGCTTTGCCTTTGACAAGCAAGCATCTCTAATCACATCATGCATGCGACATGTTTTGGTCTTCCCGATCACATCTCTTTCTTCACCTTGAATCATGTACCTTTCTATAAGTTCAGCCAAGTTACATTCAGCCACATCTTCAAGAGTTTCTCCTCCATGCATCTCCTTCATCATGCTTTATCGAAACAAAACCCTCTGCAATCCATAATTGAATTAATCTATCGGTCCGCATCTTATAATCTTCTGGGAAGTGACTCAAATAAAGGAAACACGGTCTTAACTAGGGTGGCATATCATTATAACTCAAATCTAAGACATGCTCAACTCCTTGCCCTTTACCTCCCTTCAAGTATGTCTTAACATTTTTCGAAACCTTTTGCCATTCAATTACTGAACACTTAGAAGCCAAAATTCCTCCCAACACAACAATGGCCAATGGCAACCCTGCACAATGTTTAATCATTCCTTTCCCCAACTCTTCCATACATGAGTCGACCCTAATCGTTTTGTCTGTACAATAAGAAACATGTGCAATAAATATCACAACACAAATTATAAAGAATCAATCAACAATCCTATTAACTTTAATAGTTAAAAGTTTGCATTTGTACTTAAAATAGATATGAAGAACATATTTGCCGTTGTTAATTCAAGAAAAAATATTACCTATAGAATCACTCTCTGGAAATGCAATCATTTGAAACAATTCCCAGCTTTTTTCATCATTTAAGCACTGCAATTCATATAGGTACCCTCTTCTATCTGCATGTGAAACTACCTCTTTGTTGCGAGAGGTGAGCAATATCTTGCTAGTGGTCTCCCCTGTCGGAAAAGCTGGTTTTATATTGTCCCAAGCCTCAATGCTCCAAATATCATCAAGTATCACCAAGCACTTTTTTTCCTTCAAAATGTTAAACAACTCCTCTGCTAATTCCTCATCCCTCAAATTCCTATTCAAAAGGTTAAAACCAGAAAGAATGTCTTCCCAGACTTTTCTTTTCTGGCACTGTTGAGAAACATACACCCAAGCCAAGTGATTGTGTTGAGCATATCCTTGGCTAACTAAGGGCCCCAAGAAAGCAAACCCAAGGGATACAAAGGTAAGGCCCTACAGGCTAATATGGATCGGACGGCCTCGCAAGGCCCAACAAGGCCAAAGCCCATTC
This sequence comes from Corchorus olitorius, assembly GCA_001974825.2. Lineage (NCBI taxonomy): Eukaryota > Viridiplantae > Streptophyta > Magnoliopsida > Malvales > Malvaceae > Corchorus > Corchorus olitorius. Next base: position 38,697 of record AWUE01018901.1, read on the forward strand.
AATAAGCCCCATGCATCCCGATGCCACACGCTTCAGGTCCTAGGCAGGTCAGCGCGCGGATCTAACAACCCGACTGCGTGCACGTGTGAGGTAACCGCCTTACACACCCTATAAATACCCTAGGATTACCCTATTTGGAGGTATGATTTCTGGCCCTACTACTTTATAGCACTGAGACCTATTATTCCTTTCCTTTAAGGTTAACTGACTTAAGCATCGGAGTGCTAACGCAGGGCATCCCCCTGCCACTCAGGTGTTCCTTGTTTTGCAGACTACCTTTCTAGGGATCAGTGCCCTACATTAGTGTCCTAATCCGGTGTGAGTCTGAAAAGGCCTCAACATTGGCGCCGACTGTGGGGAACTTTGAACTAGAAGCCATGACTACATCCGGAGCTAGCATACCGAGCGCCCCTTCCCCCGATAAGGAGGACGAGTGGCGTGACAACCAGAACCTAGAAAAGAATATCGATCCTGAAATCCCTGGCCATCCACAAGAGAAAATGCATGGTAAGGAGGCCAGCAAGATGAAAAATAAGAGAGACACTTTCACCAGACTATATGTCTCATCGCATGCCCAGAACCGGCTGTGGCCAAACCTGGACAAAGGTGATGGCTCAAAGCGCTCATTGAAAAGACCGTTACATCATGATGATGATACGGAGATGCGTGAACAGGCTTCAGGCGTGCAACTTGGGGGGCACGGCCGTAATGGGCCAGCTCGCTCGGACGCCGCAATTGCAAATATCGTTTTGGATCTGATCGAATAAGAGCGACAAGCAAAACTCAAAGCCACTAAACAAGCAGTGGACTACCATGAAAGACACAAAAGAGACCAGAAAAGAATTGCTAAACTAGAGGCGATGCTGGCCAAAGGGAAATTTCAAAACCCCCCCTCGAGCAATTGAAAAGATCCAATGGGCAGCCCCCAATTGGAGACAGGACCGAGCGGCCTAGGGATACCGTGCGACGCTCAAATGTTTGGGAAAGGAGCAAGCGGCCGCACGGAGACGCAGATCAGAATTATGTTAACAAATCCTGCCGCTACGGTGACGAGCGCAGCGTGGTAAGCCCTTCTCAGTCAAACGCGGGCTCTAGAAGCCGCAGAAACCCTAGGCAAGAACCGGAAGGCTCTGTTAGGAACTCATCCCTATCAGGAAGAAGAAGAGAGAATGAGCCGCAGCGAACAACTAACAGACGACCGAGGGAAAATTTGACTGAGAATGCATCACAAAATCTGGTAGAAGCAATGGCCGCCCCACTGCTCGACAAAATTAATAGACTCGAGCGGAAGCTCGTCGAGATGGAGGAAGGCGCACGACGGGAGCGTGAGGCAAGGGCCAGAGGTGATGCAGATTTTTGGGAGTCCATGAATTCCCATTGCTGCCCCCTATCAGTAGAAATCCAGAGAGAGCGCGCCCCCCAAACTTCAAGGCACCGAAGATAAAGTATAATGGAACTGAAGACCCCAGAGAGCACCTCTCTCATTTCAAGACCACCATGCAAATGCAGCTTGTTACAGATGCCATGTACTGCAGAGCCTTCCCATTGACACTCGTCGGGCCGGCTTTGACATGGTATCACAAATTAGAAGATCTCTCCATCACAAGTTTTGAGCAATTGGCCCGGCAATTCCTCTCAGGCTTCCACAGCCGTATGGCAGTAGGAAAAACAAGCCTGCACTTCCTGGACATACGACAAGGATTGGAGGAACCCCTAGAGGGTTACACTAAGCGTTTCCAGAATGCTTGCATGGAAGTGGAAGGAGTGCCCGAATCAGAGATTGTCCAAGCCTACACAATAGGATTTAACAAGAAGAACCAGAAATTGTTTTATTCTATTTTGGAATCGAAAATTACAAGATTAAAGGCACTATGGGACAAGGTGCAGATCTACATAGAAAGGGAGAGACAGGAAAAGTTAAGAGATACCTTCTACGGGGAAATGGACAAAGCACTGAAAAAAGAGGGATCCAAACATAAAGATAACAGAGAAGACGATAGCTTTAACAGACCCCGATCCCCTAGAAAAGGGAAGAGTTTTAAAAACAAAGGGCTCATGCACAATGCCCCAAGTAATGATAAGCCCCGCTGGGAGTACAAACCCCAGTTTGAAACTTACACTCCCTTGAACAATTCAAGAATGGCAATTCTTCACAATATAAACACCAGAGACGAAGCCAACAAAATCAAATGGCAGGCACCCCTCAAGCCAAATCCCAAGCTGCAAAGAACGGGAAAACGATGTGCCTTCCACCAAGACTTTGGCCATACGACAAAAGAATGCAAACACTTAAAAGATGCGTTATAAGACTTGATCAGGAGAGGATATCTGAGGGAGTACATCAGGAGAGAGGAGGGCGAACGCCTAACAAGACCAATTCAAGACCGATTGGGCCGTCAAGCTAACAACAATGAGCAACCACAGATTATGGGCTATGTCGCCACCATAATCGGAGCCACAGAGAGCTGGGCTACGTCGGAAAGGAAGAAGAAAGCACATCTTCGACAGGTCATGTCCTTACAGCATGGCTGTACGCCCATCAAAAAAGAGGAACCATCATGGGAAATCACTTTTAATAGCCGTGAAGTCGTGGATGCGGACGACGATGGTAATGACCCGATTGTTGTAAAGGCAGTAATAAGGAACTTCATGGTGAGCAGAATCTTGATGGACAGTGGAAGTGCAGTAGACATTTTGATGTGCGAAGCCTTCCAAACCATGAATATCCCACATTCAAAATTGACTCCTTCTGATCCAATCTATGGTTTCAACCTTACTTCGATCCCAACTAAGGGCATGATTGAAATTCCCATTTACATGGGTGACGGACCTAACAAGCTCAATGTCCTCCATAAATTTGTTGTAGTTGACGTACCTTCCACATACAATGCCCTAATAGGGAGACCGCTGATGAGGATAGCTAGAATGGTGGAGTCAGTCAGCTGCCTGATGGTAAAGTTTCCCACACCAACAGGCATAGGATATATGAGCTCAGATAAGGTAACATCAAGAAAGTGTCACTTAGCATCACTCACACTCCCCAAAAAGGGGAAAAGAAGAGTCGACATCGACGAATGGTTGGAAGAAGACACAGCTGGGGAGGCATCCCCTCCCGGCAAAAGAGACAAACACCATGCAAGTATGCGTCTTAGCTAAAGATATGGGAGATAAGAAGATAGAAATATCAACGTATGACACCCCTCAGGCTGAGGTGGAAATCAAGTTAGAAAGGCAAATCAAAAATAGACCAGAGCCTGCAGAAAAGTTTGTGAAGGTAGTCCTACGTACGGACATTGAAGATGGTGTCACTCAAATCAGCTCCACACTCACCCCAGCCGAGCAACAGATGCTTTCAAAGTTCTTGCAAGAAAACGCAGACGTGTTTGCACGGTCACCAGAAGAAATGCCAGGGATAGAACCCAGCGTAATTAGCCATAAATTGAACGTAGACCCGATGTTCAAACCAGTCAAACAGAAGAAACGGCTGCACGCCCTAGAGAAAATCCAAGCAATTAGGGAAGAAGTAGACAAGTTTTTAAAGGCAGGATTCATAAGAGAAGTTTAATACCCAGACTGGGTGGCGAACGTCGTAATGGTGAAAAAAGCAAATGGCAAGTGGAGAATGTGCGTTGATTTCACCAACCTTAATAAAGCTTGCCCCAAGGATAGCTTCCCACTACCGTCCATAGACAGACTAGTAGACGCTTCAGCTGGCCACAAACTCTTGAGTTTCATGGACGCTTTTTCTGGGTACAATCGGATCCTAATGGACCCGGCGGACGCCGAGAAAACAACATTCATCACAGAAGACTGCTATAATCTAATGTCGTTCGGCCTCAAGAACGCAGGTGCCACATACCAGCGCCTCGTCAATAAAGTCTTCAAAGAACAGATAGGCAAGTCAATGGAGGTGTACGTGGACGACGACATGCTCGTGAAAAGCCCGAATATGACACAACATCTAGAAGACTTGGCCGAATGTTTCAAATACCTCAGGACATACAATATGAAGCTGAACCCAACAAAATGCACCTTTGGGGTAGAAGCTGGAAAATTTATGGGCTTCATTGTATCTAACAGAGGCATCAAGGCCAACCCAGAAAAAATCAAGGCCATTTTGGATAGGCCCCACCAAGCAAAGTGAAAGACATTCAGATACTTACAGGCAAAATTGCAGCTTTGAATAGGTTCGTGTCCAAATCGGCGGAGCGATGCCTACCATTCTTCAAAATCTTAAGAACTAAGTCTCGCTTCGTTTGGACGCCAGAATGCCAAGAAGCCTTCGATCAACTAAAGAAGTACCTTACCACTCCCCCTCTGTTGAGCAGGCCTGAACCAAATGAGGAATTATACCTGTACCTAGCTGCAGCAAGTGAAACAGTCGCCGCTGTGTTAGTCCAAGAGACCGACCAAGGCCAGGTACCGGTCTATTATGTGAGCCAAGCGCTCCAAGGGGGGGAAGGGAACTACAGCAGAATCGAGAAAGTGGCGTACGCTCTGGCATGGCCTCACGACGACTGCGCCATTATTTCCATTCTCACAAAATCATCGTATTGACGGATCAGCCACTCAAGGAAGTATTGCAAAAAGTATACTCATCAGGAAGGTTGTTGAAGTGGAACATAGAATTGAGTGAGTTTGGTATTGAATATAGGCCAAGGAAAGCAATCAAAGCACAAGCCCTTGTGGATTTTGTAGCCGAATGCACATTCCCGATTGAAAAAGAGGAGTTAATAAAAGAAGTACGACCACAAGAAGAGACAACAACTGGGCATCCCCCAGAAGGTAATACAATAGGGGAACCTCCAACTCAAACCCCTGCTGAGGACCCCTCGGCCAGGAAAGATAGTATAAGCAAGTCCCCTACCGACAAACAATGCCCGACCGATGAATGGTGCTTATTCATGGATGGCTCTTCCACCAAAGACGGGTCGGGTGCCGGGGTGCTCCTGGTATCCCCAGAAAAGGAAGAGTACCAATATTGCCTCACATTTGGGTACCTACTTTCAAATAACGCTGCCGAATATGAAGTCATGATAGCTGGAATGGGAATGGCTTTACAGCTCAAGACAGATCCCATAAAGCTGTATACAGACTCTCTGCAAACTGCCCAGCAAGTGATAGGCAAATTCGAAATGAAAGAGCCGAGTCTAGTACAATACCATTAGAGGGTGAAAGCCCTGTGGAGCAAATTCAAGAGAATTGAGGTCATACATATCCGAAGGGCAGATAACACCAGGGCAGATGCATTGTCAAAACTGACATCCTCAAATTCAACAGCGACCAGAGGTAAAGTCTTCATGGAATACATAGAAACTCCATCGTCTGTAAGACCCTTACAAATATGTTGTATATAGGAGGAAGGGGAGACCTCTTGGAAAGACGAAATCGAGAAGTATCTGAGAGGAGCAATTCAGCACTTATCCCCACGAGAACAAGCAGCCTTGCAGCGCCGTGCGACAATGTACATCCTGATCGACAACGTGCTCTACAGAAAATCATTCACTCACCCACTGTTAAGGTTTTTGGATGGTGATCAAGCAAACTATGTCTTGCGAGAAATTCATGAGGGAGTTTGTGGAAACTATACAGGCGGAAAGATGCTAGCACAAGTGGCCCTACGACAGGGATATTACTGGCCGACCATAAAAACAGATGCCCAAGAGTTGGTCAAAAGATGTGACAAATGCCAGAAGTTTGCAAAAGTCCCAAGACTACCCACAGAATAGCTAAATGTAGTGAAAGCAGTGTGGTCGTTCGCCATGTGGGGAATCGACATCATAGGGCCTTTCCCAAGGGCACCCGGGAAAAAGAAATACGCCATAATAGCTTGCGACTACTTCACTAAATGGCCAGAAGCTGAGCCACTAGCTAAGATAAACAAGGAGGCAGTGGAGGATTTTTTGTGGAAAAACATTATAACGCGTTTTGGCATCCCCAACGTTATAATTTCTGACAATGGCCTACAGCTGCATGCCAAGCATATCAAGCGCTTCTGCAAAAAATTCCATATCCGGATGGTGGCCAGCGCAGTAGCGTATCCCCAGACGAACGGCCAAGCTGAAAGCACAAATGGGAAGATCCTGGCAGCGATCAAGAAAAAATTAGAGAAAGCAAAAGGAAAGTGGGTTGAGGAGCTTCTAGACGTCCTATGGGGAATCAGGACAACATTCCATACCGGAACAGGAGAAACCCCATTCAATTTGGCGTACGACACCGAAGCAGTAATCCCTGCTGAGATAGGAGCCCCGACCTTCAGGACGACAAACTTCGACCAGGACACCAACGAAGAAGGACTTCGAACTAATCTAGACTTGCTGGAGGAAACAAGGGCGGTCGCCCCAGATTAGACAAGCTAACAGGTCCCAGCAGATAGCCAAATACTTCAACAAAAGAGTGAAGAACAAACAGTTCCAAGTTGGTGACCTGGTGCTCAGAAGCTGTGAGGCAAGCTAGCCAACGACGAAGAGAAGAAAACTATCTCAGAACTAGGAAGGACCATACCGAGTGATAGAAGTTTTAGGCAGAGGAGCCTATAAACTCCAAACCATGAAAGACGCAGCTGTGCCAAGAATCTGGAATGTCCTCCACCTCAAGAAATATTACCAGTAGAAGAACCACAAGCGAGTTTTAATTTCTAAGTACATTTCCATTTGAACAAGTTTTGTAAAGAAGGGGATTCACCCCAACACTTCGAATGTATGCAAAACACACCATCAAAGTTGAATGAATGAAAGTGCAAAAATTTCAGAATCCAAACATAGTTATTGCAATCAAAGCCCAAAAGAAGGCAAAAGGAGACAAAGGATAACCATCCTCCCTCTTAAACAGCATATCGCCCGCTAATCAAATTCTTCCATGATAAGGAAGGAATTAAATGCTCATATGGGAGCCGGAGTGGACATACGTCAATGTCCCCTCAGAGGATATACAACTTGCCAATCACTACAAACACAAAACGCAATAAGCTATAAAAGCAAGCTCAAATCCTCCAAAGGATAGCTACAATGCGTTATATAAGAGCCTTACATTATTAGCAAACTGCGTACGAAAAGCCCTAAAAGGCACCCCGCTAGAGTGGCGTACGACAAGACCCCCAAAGGGTCACACAATCCATAAAGGAGAGCTATAGCTAAGACCAATATGGACTCACATTAGAACCACATACGCGATTCAGTGATCGAGACCGCGAGATGTTAACCTTGCATAGCGTACGACCAAGGTCAGAAAGACCTCCCTCTCAAAGGGCGTATGACAAGATCCTCTAGGATCACTACACATACCTATAAGTTAAAGCCAAGGCAAGCATCGATGTATGATGAAACGTCACCGTAAAGGTAAAGCGCATACGCGCGCTTACAAAAATACTCATAATATACACTTAAAAAAGAAAAAGAAATTACCAGAAAAATAAACATTTAAAGTGAATACTCTATACATGAGAAATTGTCCATTACAAATTTGGATTCCTAGAAAACAGGGAGCTAGCCACAAGGGCATTTGGATTTTCCAACAAGGGAGCATAAGAAACAGAAAAATACAGAGGGACAAGTGTCCAAAAGTAAAAGTGCATGAAAATCAAAAACAAGAAGTTTAGAATCAGAGCTGTGGAGGAGGTTATGGCGGTTGGTTCTCCAAATTGGCCTGCTCATTTCCGGCCACAGCATTCTCATCAGCTAGGGGATCACAGCAGCTTGGGGCACGACATCAGCTTGAGGTGCAGCAGCATTCTCCTGAGGAACAACAGTGAATGACTCCACATCCAAAAAATCTAGTCCCTCTATCCAAGCGGGATGTGTTGACCTCAAATGATATAGAAGCCTCGTGACAGCTTCCCGCCGAGCGTCGATTATGGAATCAGCCATATCTTCGGCATCACGGACGACCTCATCCTTGGCAGCCAACGCCTGGTTCAAGTTTTGCTGCGTTTCTGACAGTTGGCTCTGAGAACATACCAAGGAAGTTAGACGAAATAGAAAGTAAAACGCCCCGGCAAGCACTAAAACAAAGAAAATAGTTGCAGCAGCAAAACACCTAGCAAAAATATTTCATAAGTGGTCAGGACCTCACCTGGGTCGCACGACTACCAAATATCCAGTATTCAAAAAGACAGCACTCCCACCCGCCCGCCCATGCTGCGCATAATAGGGAGCCGTTCGTCCGGTCACTGTATAACCACCCTCACGCCTGTGGGGCAATTGTTGAGCATATCCAAATTGCCTAACTAAAGGCCCCAAGAAAGCAAACCCAAGGGATACAAAGGTAAGGCCCTACAGGCCAATATGGGCAGGACAGCCTCGCAAGGCCCAACAAGGCTAAAGCCCATCCAATAAGCTCCACGCATCCCAATGTCACACGCTTGGGGTCCTAGGCGGGTCAGCGCGTGGATCTAACAACCCGGCTGCGCGCACGTGTGAGGTAACCGCCTTACACACCCTATAAATACCCTATGATTACCCTATTTGGAGGTATGATTTTTGACCATACTACTTTATAGCACTGAGACCTATTATTCCTTTCCTTTAAGGGTAACTGACTTAAGCATCGGAGTACTAACGCAAGGCATCCCCCTGCCACTCAGGTGTTCCTTGTTTTATAGACTACCTTTCTAGGGATCAGTGCCCTATATTAGTGTCTTACTCTGGTGTGAGTCTGAAAAGGCCTCAACAGATTGAAATGACTTCTAATTTGACTGTCCTTATAGACTTTTTTAGCAAGAGTTGTCTTCCCTAGACCGCCCATTCCACATATGGAAACAACCCTTCGATCATGATGTTCCTCATCAACAAGAATGGAGACCACATTCTTAATATCATCCTCCAATCCAACAATGTTATCCTCAATAATATGAGGATAAGGCCGCCTTGACTCCCGCCTTTGATCATTTGATGAGCTTGGCCCTCCTTCATCCCTTATTTTCTTGACATCATATGTCTGTAATCGCCGCGATAATTCTGTGATCTTGGCGGTGATTCTCCCTATCTCTGACTTGGTCTTGTGGAGAAAACATTCGTCCTTTAGACAGCAAGCAGATCTTCTGAGGAAACCCGAGATGCGTCCTTTCCTTTCGGATGCAAATTTGAGAGCAAAAGTTTCAATGACATCTTCAGCGTCATAGGCGAGCTCTCTGACTTCTGCAATATAGGTACATATCACCTCTAAATCAGCAACTTTCACTGCAACTGCATCTTTCAAGAAGCTTTGCATCCATTTTAGCTCTTTTTCCAAGCTCTCAACCTCATCCTTAACGCCCCACAAGGATATTACTTCTTGAATTAGCGGCCTGCTAATGGTTTGGAGAACAGAGGACACAGCAGAGAAATCCATGATCTGCACAACTGTTTTTTTTTTTTTTTGGGTAGGTGATTAGAGACAATCTAGTCAAATCTTTGCTTTGTTCAAAAGTTCTTCTAGAATTCTTGCTTGCCTTATTGATTGGTTTTAGTATATTCCCATGACAGAGTTTTGCACACGGAAATAATTAGATTCTTAATTTCTGAGTTTATGGTATCTAATGGCCTTTTTCTTTTACCAAATCCTTGCAACAAGTTTAAGCAAAGAACGAAAGGGGACACAAAAATTCTGTTATCTTTCTTTATTGTTCGTAGCTTTTCTATGTTTTTTTATGTCAATGTAAGGAAATATCCAATGCCTATGACAAGTAGAGCCTAAGAATACATTGCAATCAAAGATCTGGAGCAAAAAAGAAAGTTAGAATTAATTTTCTACAAGCCTCTTTGCATATGTAGAACTTTCTTTATCTTTTTTTTTCACTATAATTATATTTTTTTTAAAATAAAATACACATGACTATTTTATTTAATAAATAGGCTATTATATGATCTTTTATACTAATACTGCATGATCTACTATATTGTCTCTACACAAATTCAAGAAATGAATGTAAAGGAAAAACAGAGAAAGGCAGAGTTATAAATACCAAGTAATACTGCCTGATCTACAGGCGGTATATTGGAGTCGTTTTCTGCTGCGTATTTGTCAATGTTGTTACTATCCGATGCAATGGAGTCCCTGCATGGGGGTTGGCTGACGAACATAGCTCCTCGATCACAAAGGATCACCTTCGGCTACATTTTTTCTCATGTAACAGTTTAGATGCACATTGCTTGATCAAACTTGCTCGACCCGACCATTTATCGAGCCTGGAATCCGGGTAACGTTGACTTGTCAAACTCGCCTAAGGCGATCGTCAAGAAGTGCGGTGTTCGAATAGTTTTCAAAGAAGATTTGGAAGAGATGGAACAAATAACAGGCCCCCATATTCTGCAGATTGCCAATACACTTATCGAGGATACTCCTCTGCCTCAGATTAATGTTGATGAATCAGAAACAGGGGAGGGAGCTCAAGCTCTTATAAAGCCAAAACGCAACTTCTATGATCAAATTGGGAGCGACCAAGAGACAGAAGCACAACCTAATCGGCTGGAAAAATTTATAGATTACATAATGCCCAAGAAGCATAAACTCTTGTAAAGCTAAACTACCAAATATTGAACTAATCACTAGTTATTTTTTTTTAGGCTTAAATGCCACTTTGCACCCTGAAATTTATACGGAATACCACTAATTTGCTCCTTCATTTTTTTTTTATCAAAACACAGCCTAAAGTTCTATTTTTTCCCCATGTTGCACCCTCTGTTACGGTAAAACTAACGCCACCGTCACGGAGTCTACGTGGCACGGCACATGTACAAAAAAAAAGCCACGTGGCATGCTGACGTAGCAAAAATTATTATTTTCTTTTTTATGCTGACGTGGCATGCCACGATAGTATCATAACGGCGCCGTTGAAACTTAACTTAACGAACTTTCGATAACGGGGGTGCAAAATAAACCCAAAATAAAACATTAGGGTACAAAATGATAAAAAAAAAAAGTGCAAAGTACACTTGAGGATGCACAGTGTCATTTAAGCATTATAATTTTCTTTCACAACTTTCATACTGTTTAAGAATTTGCAATATTTATATTTTCAGGTTGAAGAAATAATATCAATTAATAAATGGATTTATATATAAAACACCGTCAATGGAGTTTAGCAGACTACACATGTAAGGGTTAAGGGTTGACATGTGTCCTTTAAGGAATAGTTTTAAATTTTAAAAACAAATCAAATTCTGAAAATGGGTATGTATCAACTCCTCAGTCCACTCGTGGAGTCCAAAATTTACACCGTCAGTGTATTAAATAATTATCCTTAATAAATTGAATACAAACTGGGTGAAGTAGAAAGTTCTGACTTCGCAGCATTGCAAAGTTTTGCACATTTCTAATTTCCTTTTCTCCCCTTATTCAAGATCTGTGCTGACACCATATTTACAATTTACATCTATTTAATTAATTACATTGCTCTTCTTTCTGACCTTTGGCATTTTCCAATTTTAAATTTAGTTCATCAAATCCAATTTTTATCTTTATATATATACTAGGTTGCACTCTGCGTGCTTACGCTGCGCGTGAGAGTGTAATAAAGTGGGACTAAAATGCAAATTACGTTAACATCATTATAGATAATATATATAGAGAAATACATAGATGAGTTAATTACAAAATCAAAATCATAGGGTATTGGATTTCTCTATTTCTTCAGCGAGCAAAAGTACTCTACATAGTTCATGAGCTTTCGCAGCATCTGAGCTGGTGAGAATCCATGCTCCTGCAAAACATGAAATTGGCGGTATAGATCCAGCACAAAAGAACCCAAAGTTGTCTCTCATGGGAGCAACTTCTTCTCCTGGTAGATTTTTGCATATATTTATTGAAGGTTGATGGGAAATTTGGTGCTCCTGCTCTATTGCAAAAAACTCTGTTGTCAAATACACTAATACAACATTGAGTTGGCTTCAAGATGGTTAATCTACGGCCAAATTTCATTCACAGTAGATGGATTCAAGAGACATAAAACATGATTTATAAATTTCCAAATAATGTAGTAAAGTGAAGCCAACCAAAAATCAGTAGATAGATTCTTGTCATCCCATTTCTTTCCACTAATAAGATATTAAGCCATGGAGGTCCTATCAAGGGTATGTGGCAAACCATAGTACTTCAACCTCTTCAATGCTTCTTCCTTCAATTTGATCTTAAACTATCAGTGTAATGTAATGATGAGGAGGAGTTTCAGCAGAAGAATCACAAAAATGAAAATTAAGTAAGTTAATACTACATGGCATGTTCATCTTTGCATGCTTTCCAAAAAAAGTTTAAACCTGAACTTTAATCAGTTTCAACTTTGAACCCGGCAATGCAGAATCAAACACAAAGTGGGAAAAAAAATCAACTATTCAAAACATCTGATCGCCATGCTAATAATGGAACAATTAACAAATCTACAATTCAAAACAGTTATAATCTCATAGCTTCAAACCAAAAGAAGAAGAAGAAAAAGCCATAAAAGAAGCAAGTAGCAAGACCAAGTTTGTTGCCTAGCAATCAGCTGCTCCAACAGCTACACCCAACCGCTTCATTGAAGCCAAAAGCTCTTGAAGATTCCAAAATCCCAAAAAGAGCAAAACTTGTATGCAGAGCCATAACGGCTGACCAATAGATCAATATTCAACATGTGGAATTTGGCAGAAAAGATTATAACTGACATATATTTATATGTTTCAAGTAATATGAGATTGAAGAATCATTAAATGAGAATTAGGACCTTTAGGCACCAAGGAAGCTCTTCAGCATGCAATATGTTAGCAAGGTTTAATTCTCCAAAAGCAAACCAACTGAAGTATCTGTTAATTTGCAAGCAAATGAGCAAAAAATGATCATTTCTGTAAAAGAAAATTGAATTATAAACCATTTGTCAATTCTTAAAGTCCGAGAGAAGAATTCTCACCCTTTGTTTTTCAATCGACATCTTGAATTTTCATCTAGAAACAAATATGTGGAGTATTAAATTGAAAGAACAAAAAATGAAACCTTCTAATAAAAAATTGTATTGCATCACCTGCAAAGCCCAATTTAACCCCTAAATCAAAGACAAAGATCACCATGAAAGAATCCTGATTACCTTGATCATTTTCATGAGTTGCTCTGTTCATCCCACCAAGAACCTAGTAAGCCTCTGAAAGAACTGAATTTAAACTCATTGAGTATATTTTAACACCAGCTTCCAAAGTATAACTGGCATGTATGAATTAAAATGCTAGTACTATTTTCTTTGTAGAAACTTTTTTTCAGTATTTTTAACTTTCATTAGTATATGGCAGATGAAGATCACGTGCAAATACAAAGCCGTTGGAACTCTAGTTTGGGTAAATGATCATCACCAAAGGTGGCCATAGCCATTACTTGAAAATCATCAAAGTTCTGCTAAAATTTCTAAGAATTATGGAGCTCAAACTGAATAAACCCAATGCAAAGAAATAAAATTAATTACTGAACTATTATGGTTTATGTGCAATGTGACTAAGGGCCTGTAAAGTAAAGAACTTTATAGGAAAATAGCGCAAGCTGTATACAAAGTGTAATATAAAAGCTGCCTTGCCATTTTTATTAAGTCTTTTGGGCTAAGGTGAAATATCTTGTCGTGCTAACAATGAAAAATTGAAAGTAAATGCCTGCAAAGTTTATGTTAGTAAGTACAGTTACCATCCGTGGAGATTTTTGTACTCAGAAACAAAAACCTGAGCAATAACTCACCAAATGATTGCCAGCAATAAAGCCACTTCTGTCACAATGCTTACAAAACACCAAGAAAGCGTGATCTTATATAGCCTTGTTGATTGGTGAAAACATATACTGAAACAAATACATTCTTTATCTCTGTAAAAGGTAAATAGAACAAATTATTGTGGAGTTTTTCCCTTCCCAATTTCCAGAATTAAATCAATCATAACTTTTCTAAAAATGACAATTTCTAAACATAAGAGAAGCCCAATCAATCCCTAATTTCGCAAAGCAATGTACAAATAAATAATCAATCAACTATTGAAATTATAAAAATGAATGAAAATCATCATTTTTCAGTACTTATAGTGAGTTAAACAGATAGATTAGTCGGTCAACCCTTGTGGTGGTGTCTGCAACAGAAACCTTGGACTTCTTTTGTTTCACTTTTTCTTTTTGCTCCCCAGCCTGCTCGCATGACCACTGTCATCATCGTGATCTATTTCTATTAAAAGACAGATGTCCTGATTTTGTTTTGAGGGGAAAAGTGGGCAGTCCTCCGTTGGCCCCCATTTTTACTTTCATTCTCTCCTTCTTCCCTCATTTTCTCCTCTCCTCTTCAGTTACTTTCTTGTTTTTCCTGTCCTCTCTCTCATGTTCTCTTTCTTTCTTCTGCTCCTTTCCTTCATCCTTTTATTTTTTCTCTTGCGCAAAAAAAAAAAACCCAAAAGACTTAAAAATCCAGTGGATAATACAGTGAAGTTACCATAATACCCAAAGTGAATATTACTCAAATGAATGGGCTTCAATCTTTAAACTGGTTTTATAGGGTTTTCACTTCTTCATGTTATTGTTTCTTATATTTCTTATAATATATTTATCCCAATGCATAATATAAACCCTTTCCGAGTCTTGGCATGTCGTAATTCTGGATTATGTCAGCCTTCTTTCACTTAAATCTGTTCACTAAGGTTCTGTTTGTTAAATTAAGTATTGAAAATTTAAGCACTGAATCTTTATGGCTACTGAATTTAATACTGAATTTGTGGTGAAAAAACTGTTTGATAAGTTACTTAATGTGAAATGCAAGAAAAATATTTTTGTTGATATTTTTGCATAAAAGTATTTAAAAAATACATTGGTAACAATTAAAAAGGAAAGAATTATTGATAAAAGGAAAGAACATAACATTAATGTTTAAATCTTTCCATAAATAATATGGCAAATTATATAATACACCATCAGTGGAGTTTAGCAAACTACACAAGCGGGTCCTGAAGGGTGACATGTGTCCTCTAGGGACTAGATTGAAATATTTAAAACTTAAGTAATTAAAAAAAATGGACATGTGTCAACTCCATAATCCGCTTGTGGAGTCCAAAATTTACACCGCCGGTGTATCAAATAATTACTCAAATAATATTGTTGAATAGAAAAAGTAACCTTAAACCTACATTTTATTTTCAATACTTTTTCATTCAAAATTTTAAGTTAAGTGATTTTCTAAGCTTAATTATCAAACGTATTGAAAAAATTAAAGCATTGAAAATTTTCATTTTCAATGGTTTGAAAATTTTCAATGGTTTATCAAACAACCCCTAAATTGAATAAAGCCATTAAAAATAATAAAATTTGGGAGGATTTATTGGTAAAATTATAGGGCTTAATGCCCTTTTTGCCCCCTAAACTTGTACGGTTTGGACGTTTTGCCCCATAAACTTTAATTTTGGACGTTTTGTTCCCTAAACTCTCAATTTTGGACATTTTAGTCCCTCTCAGACGGTTGGGCTAACAACACCGTCATGCTACTGACGTGGCGCATCAGACCAACTCGACCCATATGGCATTGCCACGTCAGCGGCATGACGATGTCGTTAGCCCAATCGACTGAGAGGGACTAAAACGTCCAAAATTGAGAGTTTAGGGGGCAAAACGTCCAAAATTAAAGTTTAGGGGGAAAAACATACAAACCATACAAATTCAAGGGGCAAAAAGGGCACTAAGCCAAAATTATAGTGGTAACTAGAAAGTGATAAAAAAAAATGCAGTTAGTAATGAGATTGACAGATTTCATAGAAAATTCCTTTGGGGGACATTGATGAGACAAAAAAAGATTCATCTGGTGGGTTGGGAACTTGGGATAAAGTCACTAGGCCTAAGAAGCATGGGAGCTTAACCTTAAAAAGGCCATACTCATAAATCTTGTTCTTCTTGCTAAGCTCCATTGGAGAATTAAAATGAGCCCAGACAATCTTTGGGCTAGAGCTTTCTGCTCAAAATACAAAGTCAACAGTGACTTCAAGAGCACCAATGTTTCCACTGTAGCTGCCTCTCTTATGCTTAGTAAGGATCTCTTTAATAAAGGTTGCAAGAATGTCATCACTAATGGTGCAGATACTAACTTTTGGTCTGATGATTGGGCCATTAATTGTTCCATTAGTTCTCTTATTCAGGGTCCTCTTAACAAGGGTGAAGATTCCCTGAAAGTTAAGGTTTGCCTCTCTTCTTCTGGTGGTTGGCATTTAGATCACATCTCTTTTTGTCTTCCTTCAAATCTCGTTGATCAAATTATTTCTACTCCTGTGTCTCTTTTGGGCAATGACAATGATCTTTTGTGATGGAAATTCTCTGCTAATGGTGATTTCTCTTTACTGCTTATGACATATCTAATGATTGTCTTTTAAATGATAATGGCACTTCTTTTTTCTGGATTGCGACTCATGGTAGTATTCCTTGTAAATCCATGCTCTATAATAGACAAATCGGTCATAACCTATGTTGTGATATCTGTCCTGATTGCGAGGAGAATATTTTGCATATCTTGAGGGACTGCCCTATAGCTTCTTCTCTTTGAAATTCTCCCCTCCTGATTTCTTCTCTTTATATGAGCTTCAATCTTGGCTTAACTGTTGTTTTACTTCATCTCTTTCTTGGAAATATATATTTCTTGGTCTACTATCTTTATCTACTCTTGTTGGAATTTGTGGAAAATTGGAACTCCAAAATATTTGCTGGAAAAGGATTAAGTCTGATGACATTTTGGCCACTTCTTCTTTTCAAGCTTTAGAGTTCTTTCATCTTGCTAAGCTTAGCCCCAAAGTTGTCCTTAAAATTTCAAAAAACATTTGCTGGAAACCTCCAGACCATGGCTGGTGCTTACTGAACTCAGATGGCTCATCCTTATTGGGTAAGGGTGGAGCAGGTGCTGTGATTCGAAACCATTATAGACAGTGGTTGGGGGGCTGTGTCAGAAGGATCCCTCTTGCCAACAGTTTGCAAGCTGAACTTTGGGCTATTAGAGATGGTTTGATGTTGGCTAAATCACTCAACATTAGGCTTATGATATGTATGGATTTAGAATGTGTCCTCCATTTGGTTAAGAGTTCTTTTTCACATCATCACTTGGGCAATATTTATTATTAATGATTGCAAATTCTTCGATTGGAAGCTTATCTAGTATCAAGGTGGAGCACCGGTGCAGGGAAGGCAATAAATTAGCTGAATGACTAGCGAACTTTGCTAAGGAAATGGAGGATCTCTACAAGAACTTTGTATCTATTCTCTTTTTTTTTTTGTCAGAATATCTATTCTCTTTTTGCTTTTGACATTTTTATTATGGACTAAATCTTACACAAACCTTAACTCTTTTACTTCAATTTGTTCCAATTTATTCTAGAAAAAAAAAATTCCAATTAAAAAAAAACTGGATTGCTAAATACCGCCCCCTTTTACTAGTCACCGCCCTCCATTTGAACTATTTTGCCCTTTACTTTATATTCCATCAAACTTCAAACTTTTCAATTCTCACAAATTCTCTCAACCTTCAAACTTTCAAAGCTTAATCATTCAAAATCATTCAAGTAAAACAACATCAAAACTCATGCACAAAGATTTTTTCGGATTGAAAGTATGTTTTTTTTAAAAAAGAAATTTTTTCTATTTATCATTAATCAAAGATTAAAATCCTCTTGCTAATATTGACATATTCATACCCATTTAAGCTAAATGAGTTGTCCAACCAATACTTATTAAAAGATAAAAAGAAATTAAAAGAAAATCTAAAAAGATTTAAAAAAAACGCAGAAAAAAAACCCAGAAATAGATGGACAATTCATTTAGTTTAAATGGGTATGAATATGTCAATATTAGCAAGAGGATTTTAATCTTTGATTAATGATAAATAGAAAAAAAAATTTCTTTTTTTTAAAAAAACATACTTTCAATCCGAAAAAATCTTTGTGCATGAGTTTTGATGTTGTTTTACTTAAACGATTTTAAATGATTGAGTTTTGAAAGTTTGAAGGTTGAGAGAATTTGAGAGAATTGAAAATTTTGAAGTTTGAGAAAATAAAGTAAATGGCAAAATAGTCCAAGGGGGGCGGTGGCTAGTAAAAGGGGGGCGATATTTAGTAATAAAAAAAAAGCTACTAAAAAATATAGGACACGTGGCAAGATCAACGGCGTCAATGTTTTGATTTGATAATCACACGAGAGTTAAGAAAGAAATGAAAAACGGACGGAAAGGTTAAGGTGAGGAGAAGGAGAAGGAGAAGAAGAAGTAAGAGAGATGGCATTGAGCGCGACTGTAATCGGTGCACTGCTGGGACTGGGCACCCAGATGTACTCCAACGCCCTCCGCAAGCTCCCTTACATGAGACGTTCGATTTCTTCACTTTATTACTTTTTTGAATTCGCTTTTGGGGGTTTTCCAAATTGGAAGCCCTAGATTTGAAATTCCTGAAATTGGAACTGAAACTGGAAATTTTCGAAATGCAGATCCGTGGGAGCACGTGCTAGGGATGGGTCTGGGTGCTGTGTTCGTGAACCAGCTGGTCAAGTGGGATGCTCAGCTCCAGCAAGACCTCGACAAAATGCTCGAAAAGGCCAAGGAAGCTAACGAACGCCGCTACTTTGGTATTCTCTTTTCATTTTTATTTATGACTCTACTATCTATTTGATCGTTGATTTTCACTCTACCATTAGTTGTTAAACTCAAGTCTGAATTTTCCCTCTTCTCTCGTCATGTTCTAATTGCCCCCAACTCCTTTTCAATCATTGCTTCTTTTGTATTAATAAATAAGCAATGCTATGCAATGAATATTATCAGCTCCAATCTTGTGTGATGTTACTTCATCTTGCTCCTGGGCATGCAGCTTCCTTTCCTTGCAAATTGCAATGATACAATATATGCTATTACTTGTTAAGTTCCCCAAATGGAGGAGCTCAATAAACTTCCTTTATATTGGGCAAAAGATGAAAAAAATAGCTCTTTTTTTTTGGCAGAAATGAAAAAATAGCTCTTTTTGTATTGCTCTCTGATTGAAACTATTGCTGTTACTTTGTCCTCCCTTTTGCAATTACGAAGACTGGAAATTTTAGAAGCTGTACTATTTAAATTACTTTGTTGATGGTGGATATTCTCATTTCTTAAATTTTTGTGAGATGATGAAGTAGTAATTGTTAACCCCTAGCTCCGCTCAAGTAAAAGATTAAAGCTGTTATGTATCTCTTTTGCTTCCATAGCATTGTATTGACATAAATTTCCTCCCTTTCTCTCTGTTTAAAACTGCAGAACAAGATGATGATTAATTCATTTCTCCCTTAGCATCAGATAAGACATCCTGCACCAAGCCACTTTGGTCATAATAACAGTTCAGATTCTGCATTGTGGATGGTAAATGGATGATTTTGGATTGTTTATCTGTTTTCAAGGCTGTTGAACTTTCCTTGTTTTGTTTCTTTGTTGTTCAATATAAGCTTCCATGCCTTCTGGGTGCAAACTGTCCAGTGCAAGTGCTCCTCTTGTAATAATGATGAAAAATCAATTCAAAGAAATTGCAGTGATTTTTGATGCATAGTTTCTCTTATAAAATTGTGTAGCAAGGGGTGAAGAAATTCTTTCGGATTTTATCCTTCATCTCCAATGGTGTATAAGATATGAACCATATGATCCTTAGTCCTCACATATTTATTTTTTAATTTAATTAATAATTATGTAGTCATTCAATTTGTATGTCGTAGATAATGTGAGGTAAACAATCCCAAAAATGACTTAGATGGAAGTTTGTGCTTATGAAGATGTTTATAACTTTGCGGAATGCGAGCTCTGCTCAACTTGAGCAATTATCTGCATGTGGCCTATAGGGTAAATTCAGACTGATATGGAAGGGGGATGCATGTTTGCTTGGATTATGTGGATGAGAAGAATAAAATTGCTTGTTGGGTTCTCAGTTCCACTGCAATTATGAGAATGAATGGATTTTCTTTACAACAATTCATAAAAGAATTTCCATCAACAAAATCTATTCAAACAAGCTTGGTAATTTAACTTGAGCCTCTACATTCTGTGCATACAATTTGGCACAACGTTAGAAGGTGCTGAATATTAAAATGGTAGATTCACAATGTTAGCCTCCCCCAAGTCCCCAACCAGTTCTCTTTATTTTGATTTGAAAGTACTTAAACCCTTGAGAACCGAATGCGTTAGTCATGTGCAACGTCCAAATTCTTGTCAAAAGCCACCATCTTGTACCTGTTGTTCAATACATGAATGAGGAGATCACTCGCTTGCCGAGCAGAAGGCCTCTCCTGTGCGGTGGTTTTAGTGCACTGCAGTGCTATTTCAAGCACCTGATATGCTGCAGACTCCTCATAAGGTAAGAGCGGTTTCAAAGCGGGATCTATCAGTTCCTCACGATCACAACCTTGCATTTCCATCCGTGTCTCCACCCATCTCACCATGTCCATTTCTACACCGAAAAAGGCATCAGTCGGCATTTTCCCGCTGACAAGCTCCATTAGCACAATGCCCATACTATAGACGTCAGTCTTCTCAGTTGCCTTCAATGTATAAGCATACTCTGCAAACACAAAAATAAATGTCAACTCTCAAAATCATGAAATTTATAAGCTCTTAATCCTATAGTACCTACAATTGAAGGTAGTATTAACTTAGTTATTACCTGGTGCAATATAACCATAAGACCCTGCAAACCATGTATTTGATTCTGTGTTGGAGTTGGAATCATAATTCTCAGCGAGTGATTTTGCTAGCCCGAAATCCCCCAAATGTGCTTCCATGTTAGAATCTAGCAACACATTGCTTGATTTGATGTCCCTATGAACAATCTTTGGCACACAGTCGTGGTGAAGGTACTCTACTCCATGCGCTAATCCCACCGCAATCCGCATCCTAGCCTCCCAATCAAGGCTCTTCTTCTTTACATTCACCGGTTGCCCATGCAGCCAATCCCACACACTTCCGTTCTCCATATACTCATATATGAGGAGATTCAAACCAGCCGCTCTGTTGCTACAATACCCCATCAGCTTCACTAGATGCCTGTGCCTTATCCTACCAAGCGTCTTGATTTCTCTCGTGAAGCTTCTATTGAACATAAGATCATCTTTCCAGGAAATCTTTTTGACAGCCACTGTTTCTCCATTTGGTAATTCAGCTTTGTAGATAGTTCCAGACCCTCCTGAGCCAATCACAAACTCATCACTTAGATTTTTCGTGGCTCGCATGATGTCTTCCCATTTGTAGTCTTGCTTAGTATTCCCACTCTGGAAGAGTAGCCTTCTCCGTGTTTGCGAAGAACTGGAAGAGTCTGTGCAAGTCACTTCACTAGCTCCCCTTAAATACTCTCTCCTCTGTTTCAAGAAGATGGATACTATCAGCGCCAATAGAGCAATTGCAGCTAAAGTTGAAATTGCTGATATCACCACCACAGCTGCTTCGCTCAGCGCGGATTGCTTGCTCGAAGCAAGCTTGCAACGATCAAGGGGGCTTCCACAAAGATTTAAGTTCCCTCCAAATGCCTCAGCTGGCCAGTGAGCCAACTGTTTGCTTAATTTCCCCTGAAGACTGTTGTGTGAGAGATCAAGCTTGCCCAAGCTACTCATATCACCAATTTGAGAAGGGACTTCCCCTGTGAGCTGATTGTGAGAAAGATCAAGGGCTTCCAGCTTGGAAAGCATTCCAATAGAGGATGGGATTTGCCCAGTGAGGTTGTTGTAGCTGAGATCCAAAATGCTTTGAAGGTTTTGGAGTTGTCCAAACTCAGTTGGTATATCACCACTGAAGTTATTCTGTGAAAGCTGTAGCTCATACAACTTGCTTAGCTTTCCTATGGTTGCAGGAATTGATCCAGAAAGTTGGTTGCTTTTGAGATTGAGTACATTAAGAGACGACAAGTTACCAATCTCACTAATGAGAGTTCCATTGAGGGAATTACCATCAAGGCGAAGTACCAGCAACTTGGAACAGTTGGAAAGTTCTCGAGGAAGAGGCCCGAAAAACTGATTGAAGGAGAGCCTAAGCTCTCCTAATTGAGGCAAACTTCCGAGCCATGGCGGTATTAGTCCAGACAGGGAATTGTTGTTGAGATCAAGATGAGTTAATTTCCTGCACAACATGAGCTCAGATGGTATAGGTCCAGTGAGCAAATTACCAGAGAGGTCTAATAGTGAGAGTTGATGAATCTTGCCCAATGATCCAGGGATTGTTCCAGTGAATTGGTTGCTCCCTAATCTTAGTCTCTCAAGGGAAGGTGAATTACCAATCTCAGGAGGAATTTCACCATCAAATGCATTATTTGTGACATCAAAAGAAAGGAATGAACTAGAACTACACAATGCAGCAATGCTTCCGTTCATTCTGTTTTTGGAGAGATTGATTCTTGTTAAGTTGGCTAAATTGATCAATGGAGCAGGGAGAATACCTTCAAGTGAATTGTTGTAAAGCATAAGCTGCTCCAAGGATTGAAGGAACCCAAAACTCGCCGGAATTCCACCAGAGAGATGATTGTCTGCTAAATCCAGGATGGTTAATTGATGGCAATTACCCAATGTAGCTGGAATTTCACCCACAAGTGCATTTTGCCTCAGATGAAGAAAATTAAGCTCCTTTAGTCTCCCAATAGTAACAGGAATCTCCCCAGTGAAACGATTGCCAAAGAAATCAATCATTTTCAAGCTTGAACAATTACCAATCTCCAAAGGGATAACCCCAGACAGTTGATTTTCATACAGAAATAAGATTTCAAGATTACCCAACATTCCAATTTCTCTAGGCAAGTCGCCTTCTAAATTGTTGTGAAAGAGCGCAAGCGTCTGCAAGTTGCTGAGGTTTGCTATGAATGGAGAAATTGAGCCAACCAAGCTGTTGTTGTGGAGATAGAGATCCGTCAACTCAACCAGCTCATAAAGCTCAACCGGTATCGATCCATTTAACGTATTGTTGGATAAATCAAGCTGTTTCAACGATCGGCAGAGTCTCAATTCCGCCGGAATTTCACCGGAAAGTTGAATATCAGAAAGAATCAGGTGCTCCAAATTGCTAGTGTTGGAACATATGTTTCTGGGTATTGAACCTGAAAGCTTGTTGTTTGATAGAACCAGGTAAACCAGTTCACTCATGTTACCGAACTCTTCAGGGATGCCTCCAGTGAGCTTGTTTGACGACAAATCCAGATTCTGAAGACTGCCCAAATTTGCTAATGTCCTGGGGATTTCGCCTTCAAGATGGTTCCCCATCAAACTAAGATAATTCAGCTGAGTCAAGTCACTGAGTTGACTCGGTATCTCCCCTGATAGACTATTGTTAATCAAGTTGAGAATTTGGAGGTTCTCGAGACGACCCAATTCTGCAGGTATCGAGCCATTGAGGTTGTTGAGAGCTGCAGTGAATACGTTGAGGCTGGAACAGTTGCCCAACTCTGGCGGGATAGGACCCTCAAGTTGATTATCCTGCAAAATCAAGGTCTCAACTCGGGCGAGTTGACCCAGTTGAGGGGGAATTGGGCCAGTGAGACTGCATGAGGCGAGACCAAGAGTGACCAAGTTGACAAGGTTGCCAAATGTGGAAGGAATGGGTCCCGTAAGCCCATTGTCACCAATTCGCATGACTCGAAGACTAGTGAGTGAACCCAACTCGGGTGGAATAAAACCAGAGAGTTGGTTAGAAAAAAGAAGCAAAGATTCCAAGGAAGAAAGGTTAGAGAGGGTGGTTGGAATGGGACCCGAAAGGAGATTAGAAGAAAGATCAAGGTGGAGTAGGTTTGGGAAACTGCCAATGGAGGGTGATATTGAGCCACCGAGTGCGAGCCCAGAAAGGTTCAGACTCGTAACATGAGAACCGAGGTCACAGGTGACTCCTGTCCAAGTGCAGAAATTTGGGTTCGAAGTCGATGACCAGTCACGCAACACGTTTCCTGGGTCGTCTTGAAAGGATTTCTTCACTTCCAAAAGAAGTGATAAATCTTCTTGGGTTTGACCGAAAACAGAGACAAATGCAGAACATGCTAAAAACAGCATACAAATAAAGAAATCCTTCTCCATCTCTGTGGAGAAACAGGAAACAGAGATCAATACACAATATGAGTTGAAAGAAGAATTGTTAGAGCATATTGCATTTGCAATATGGCATGAATATAGACTGTTGAGAGCATAGAGTTGCAGTGATGAAGGTAAGTAATGTAGTAGCTAGGGTTTATGGCAAAAGCTAATAGAATTATTGGTGCATGGATGGCGGTTGCGGTTGGGTCGAGAGCCTGTGTATGGAATGGAGATAATTAAGGAGATGAGAGACTCGAGAGGTGAAAAATGGAAGGTCAAATGCCGTGTTGGCAGAAGCCTTAAAATGGGTGAAAACAGAGGAGATAAGAAGAGGGCGTTGAAATTGGAGAGTGAAGCGCCATAAATGCACTGTTCAGTCCAATCAAACTTTGTCTACTGTTGTATTGGGAACAAGGGTAAGGGAGAGAGCTAGCAGCGATTATAATTTGAGGCTTGCTGTCGACAGGTGTGCCCATAAATGAAGATGTTCAAGGCAAAGGCAGGGGATATTAACTACTACTATACTTTTTGTGTGTATTTTTCAAGTTGAGATGGTCAAAGTGGGTCAGATCATTAGATAAGGAAGAAACATTGAAATTAGAAAAGAATTCAATAGGATAAAAAAAATGGTTGAAAAGGCCAGAAAGAAACACAAGAACTTGCAAAGGAATAAGTATAATTGAAGATGAAGGATTTGATGGAATTAAGATAATAAAATCGAATCAAAAGGAAAAGGATTATAGGGCCCTGCAAGAGATCAAGAAGTTGCGATAACATAAGCACAGTAGGTGGATTCTTGAGGTTTTATTAGTGTGTTAGCTCAGAATGACTTAAACCCTTGAGAAAGTGAGCGGTTGAATTCCTATTTTAGATTCGCTCTGCTTTTACAAGGTCAAAGCAATGGAGTCCCCACGTACGTAATACATTAACATAAACTAACATATGCAAGTACGTACTTTATTCTTCATAATAATAGTGAATAGACAATAGTCCCCCTCTGCCAAAAAAAAAAAAAAGACAATAGTCCCCACGTAATTAGCAACAAACCACCTTGTTATTAATCCAATTAATTAATTAATTAATTAAAAAGGTTACTAATAATTTGACTTTGGCTCATATATCAATCATCCTTGTGAAGATATTAAAACAACGTAACTAGCATTGATTCTTTACTCTTTTGTTAATCCTTATGATATTAATAGTATTTGGTTGAGCCACCAAACCCTAATGTCTTTTTGTGGCATTTCTCTTCCTTTTTGATTGGTTTGCCAACTCCATATGACCTGCTTATAAGCTTCTGTTAAGGAGTTGGGACTTTTGTACTATTCCTTCTTTTATACATTTTCCAATGCCACAAAAAGAATGTACTTCTAAGTTTTAACTTTTACCTTTTAAGATTTTTTTTGGCCATTATTTTACCTTTTACGATTGCGCATCGTTTGGTTAAAAGAAAACTGATATAATTAGAAAAACTAGGGGTTGCTACTTGCTAGGAACTTATTAACTACTATATATATTGCAAGTAAATTTCTTATTCCTTGCTAACTTTTCTTTTATTATAGTATTGGTTTTGTTTGTTAGATGATCAATTTCTCGGTTAACCAAAACAATACAATCTTATTTATTGTTTCTTAAGTAAAGTTTTGGTTTAAAATCATGTGAATGAAGAAAACTATTGTTATAAGAGATTTATCTCATATATGGAGTACCGATCTGACTTGAATAAGATTAACTGTAAATTGTTAAACGGAAGCATATACTTGTAATTTAATTAATAGAAAAATGTATATCAAAACATTTGATTCAATTATTGCTTTTACCCATAGATCACAAATAAATTTTTTAAAGTAAGAAGTCTATTTCGATATTTATTTAGCTTTTATTCTATTAGATAAAAGAATAATTCCCCTTATCCCGCCAATCTTATCCCACCCCATTTCCCTCCTGATGAAATTATTGTAATTAATGTGGGTCCCATGTAAAGGTAAAGACAAAGTGAGACCTATCAATTTATTATCATTGGACATGTGATAGACATGTCAGAGTGGAAACTTGCTAAAGTGAAACTAGACGGGCCATCCAACAATACTCTAGATAAAATAAGTTTTCTAAGTTATATTTTTTTAGAATTATACAATAATCAGAAATCTTATTACAATAGGATATTTTTCTATACTCAAAACAAAGTTCATAAAACTCATATAACGTGGCACAAAGTCTACATGCAGTTTACATATAATAAGACTTAAATTTAGGATTATAAAAGATTTTAGGAGGAAACATACACCCACCATTAACTTAAAGGCACATGTCCTTTAAAATCATCTTTATATATTATTATATTATTATAGTAATAATAATAATAAGCATGATCATGTGAAGGGTTTTTTTTTTTCATTCCAGGGCATGACTTCCCATCCCTTAATTCACAAGATAAATGCAACTGTTGGTTAATTTGTTTAATTTTCTTTTTCTTTTTCTTTCAATATTGAAATATTTAAGGATTAAGTAGAGAGAAGACTTGAGATTTGGGTTTCAATAACAACCGTCAATTGGAATTGTTTAAAAGAACCCTTAAACAATTGATTTATTTTTCAATTAATTTTAAAGATGGGTTTGAGACCAAAGAGACATCACCAAGTATCAAAATTGTCTATGTCTATGAATTGTAGGTTTGACAACAATAATGCATATTAGGGCTAGCTTTAGGATAAAGATAAAATATAATAATTTTATAATAGCTAGCTACGGTAGAAAATGACAATGCCCTTTAATAAATTGTCTGAAATTTGTTTATGGTTTAACTGAGAAGACAAAAGGTTATCTCGTGACAATATTCCGTTTAATCATCCATTATGTGATATGTGATATTATACTTGTCTAATTGTCTTATATGATGGCTATATATGAACGTTATTAGTATCAAATTGAACATGATTCTTACAAAAGGATTATATTCATAAGCTGAAATGCTTTTCACCAAAAATGGGAAACTAATAGAACTGATTTTCTTTTCTTTTTCTTCTTTATAAAAAGTGTAAGTTTAAGAGAGGCTACTCCAATTCGAGGTCAGGGTATATGATTCTCCAACAGTGTATTTATAGATTACACATCAATGAAACAAGATTCGAATCTCAAACCTTTCAAACATAAATCCAAACCCTTAACAGTTCAACTAATAATCTCAATTGGCAATAAAGGAACTTTCTTTGGTGAGAGTGGGGCGTTGGGCTTGGGCTCTTGATCTTGCTTTCAAGCAGTACGTCTATTGATAATTCTCTTTTAACCCATACCATATAGAAACCCAAAATTGTGGTATATCGGGCCACCAACAATCTTAAGAGCTAAAAAGCCCTACCAAACTTTGGGAATATTCTACATTAGTGACGTCATCTTATTTGTAAAATTTGGTGAAAGAGAATTGTGTTTTGAGAGAAAGAAGGAGAAGAAGAAAAAAATTTTTCATTAGAAACGACTACATTTCTCATTTACTTGTTTTCATTGACTTGTATCATTAACAGAATTAGGTTACATATATATAGATGCAACAGTGAAGCTATGGTTCCTGCGGTAAGAAGCATATATGTTAA
The DNA here is from genome assembly GCA_001974825.2 of Corchorus olitorius. Classification (NCBI taxonomy): domain Eukaryota; kingdom Viridiplantae; phylum Streptophyta; class Magnoliopsida; order Malvales; family Malvaceae; genus Corchorus; species Corchorus olitorius. Next base: position 66,254 of record AWUE01018901.1, read on the forward strand.
GTTAATAAATACACACGATATAAATCAATTTACACCGTAACATGATATGCGGTAGGTAGTAACACGGTTTGCGGCTTCAATCTTGGATCCGACTATAAACACACTGTTGACTTTAAATCCTACTGTAAATACACTGTTGACTAATTTCATCATTCCCTCCTCAAGTTGGCGCGTAAAGATTCGCAACACCCAACTTGAACACTAATGGTTCAAATCGATCTGATTTCATCACTCCCTCCTCAAGTTGGCGCGTGAAGATTCGCAACGCCCAACTTGAATACTAATGATTCAAATCGATCCTTGTCCAAGGCTTGGGTGAAGATATCTGCGAGCTGTGCTCCAGTGGAGATCTTCCAAGGTGTAATCTCTTTTGATTGTGCCCAAGGCTCCAGAATTTATCACTCAAGTGTCTGCAGCAGTATTTGCTGTGGCAATTTTTACTGCGGCGCAATTTTTACTATGGCAGTATTTCCTGCTGTAGTATTGTTGATTTGATCTTGTCTCCATTCCCATTCAGGATCTGCACAAGTCTTGCCAATTGCGCTTGTGTTAAGCCTGGTATTGGATGGACTGCAGAATCAGCATTGACTGCTTTTAATTGTCTTCCCTTATTCCGAAGGTTTTTACGCCATCCCGTTGAGTATCCAAAGATTTCATAACATCGATCCTTGGTATGCCCCATCTTCTGGCAGTGGCCACATCTCGGCAGGTTTTACGCCACCCCACAGGATATCCAAGGATTTCATAACATCGGTCCTTAGTATGCCCCATCTTCTGGCAGTGGCTACATCTCGGCTTTTCCCTCTTACCAGGTCCTTTACTGCCATAACCTCTGTTATGGTAGCTTCCCTGTATTGGAGAGGTTGTCATCTCGACAACATGCCTTTGATTCATTGAATTTTGTCTCTGATTATCTGAGACATGAAAAGAAGAAGGTGACGATACATCTACCCAATTTGACTGGGTGCAGATTCGCTGCACTCACTGTCTAATCTACCGGAGGATGCAAATATGCTGCTTTCACTGTCAGATCTTCCCAATTTGACTAGTTGCCAGAGGATGCAGATTCGCTGCTCTCATTGTCAGATTTACCAGAGGATGCAGATTCGCTGCTCTCACTATCAGATTTACCAGAGGATGCAGCTTTACTGCTCTCTCTGTCAGATCTGGCCATGATTTGAAGTCATCTCGGACTCAACTTGAGCCGTTTTCGGGAAACATCTGTGGTCCACCCTCTGCCCCCTTTTTCTTTCTTATCTCGCAAGTTTTTACGCCATCCTGCGCGATATCCAATGATCTCATAGCATTGATCTTGCCAGAGGATGCAGATTCACTGCTCTCTCTATTAGATCCGGCCATCTCTCTGGCAGATCTACCAGAGGATGCAGATTCACTGCTCTCTCTGTTAAATCTGGCCATGACTTTACCAGGTTTTTAGCTCTGATACCATGTAAAATTTGGTGAAGGAGAATTGTGTTTTGAGAAGAAGAAGGAGGAGAAGAAGAAAGAAAATTTTCATTGGAAATGAACTACATTTCTCATTTACTTGTTTTCATTGACTTATATCATTAACAGAATTAGGTTACATATATATAGATGCAATAGTGAAGCTATGGTTCCTGCGGTAAGGAGCATATTTGGTAAGTTAATAAATACACACTGTATAAATCAATTTACACCGTAACATGATATGCGGTAGGTAGTAACACGGTTGCGGCTTCAATCTTGGATCCCACTGTAAACACACTGCCTACTGTAAATACACTGTTGACTAATTTCATCATTATTAATAATTAATTAATGCTGTAAAATGTGGATGCAAAATATTGTCCTGCATGATGTGGCTGCATAGTTTTTTTACATACCAACGTGGATACAGAGCCTAGTATTTAAAGTGTCATGCATAGTTTTTAGTGTTGTGCTTTTTCATTGAAAATTTTAAATTAAGTGATTTCTGAACCGTAATTATTAAACATATTGAAAAAAGTAAATCATTGAAAAATTTAATTCCATTGAAAATGAAAATTTTAAACTTTAATTTTTACCTTCTAGTTTCGTTTATAGCTACGGAGAATTAGGATAGTGTAGTAGGGAAATACAAGAGAGAAAGTGGTTTAGGGAGAAATCTTAGGAGGAAGTATAATTACTTTTTATCTAAAAAATAATATAGATTTTATTATTCATCAAATATTTTCCCAGTTATTGATATCTTTTTCATAATTTAAAAAAGTTAAATATTTGATTTACGTTATATCTTTTCATAATTAATAAAAAAAGTTCAATAACTAATTAAAAATAATACTGATTAAAAAATTCTTGTAGTATAATATGAAGGGTATTTATGAAATTTCCTAATTAAGATTTTCGAGTTCGTGATTTTATTATATATATATAATAATAATAATAATAATAATAATAATAATAATAATAATAATAATAATAATAATAATAATAATAATAATAATAATAATAATAATAATATATAAATAAAATATATATTATATATATAGTAGTAAGATTAACATATATAACATATCTATAGCATATATTAAAGTTGAAAATGGAATCACCTTTTTGTCCAGCTATAAGATGCACCACATTCACCCAAGAATAAATTGTCAGGGGTATTTCGGTACTTTCATGCTCAGTATTTTCGTTATTATTGTTGAATGTTGAGGTTGTTTTGGGAACTTCAGGATAAAGTTACTATTTAGTGGGTCCCATTATCAATACACAAATCATTTTTTTCTTTTATTATTTATCAAATGATTCTCATACTTTTATGCTTTATGCTATTTAATCCTTTACAATTCTGGTGGACAATTGAATGTCTCGGCTTTAATTCTTTTATTTTTTTTCTATTTGTACGATCAAGGTAATTCATGGTCTATTTAAAGGTAATTTCATGGTCTACAACTTTCATTAAGGACTTAAAAGCCAATTTTAATGTTTTGATTCTAAAAAATGCTTTTGAAATTTTGTGGTCTCGATTGCCGGTCTATCTGATATTGTATAATTTTTGGTCCATTTGTCTGATTGAGGTTGTTCAAGTATCGGTTAAAAGATTATTGTGTGATCTACGACTTTTGTCAAGGGCCTGAAAGCTGAATTTGATTGATGAGTTTCGTGGAGGGTTCGAGGGGGAATTTTTATGTTTGATCTCCATAAACAAATATATTTTTTGCTGGATTATTTATCAAATGATCCTCATACTTTTATTCTTTATACTATTAATCCTTTACAATTATGGGTTGGAAGATTTAACCTTCAATTGCTGGTCTATTAATTAATACGAGAAAAGTAGCCCGCGCTTGCGCTGCGGGCGTGTTTTTATGTATTATGTTATATTTTGTCTGGTCAGGAAAAGATATGGTAACACTAAAAGATAAGTCACCAATCTGAAAGTTTGAAAGTCTGTAAAAGATAGAAAATCCTTTACTTGTACATGAGAAATTATAAACATTGTCTCTATTTAAAAACTTAGATACACACTTCTGAGAACAAAGAAGTGTAAATTTATAAATTAAACTTGGTGCTGCACTGGATTTTGTCTAAATCCTTTGATCTTCATACTCTTCCCCTGTTGAATTTGTGAAGACGAAATTAGAATATGAAAGATGTGGTATGACTTTTTTTTTTTTGGGGGGGGGGGGAGGGGGGCTTTTATTCTCTGACTAGATCTCAAACCCTAAGAAACTATACCATCACATGCAACGAAAAGGAAACCCATTTGCCTGCAAATAGAACACCATAGCTGACATCAAACTCTATATGGCACAGTGATTAACCTCAGAAAAAAAATCATCAGACAACGCAACAAAAACAAATCTAAAAAAAAGAAGCCACCCTTACAGGACGTGTGTGACTGTAATTGATTTCTTGGATGAACTGCTTGCAAAAGTAAGAAAGAATCACAAGTTGTCTGAAAAAATTGATACAAAACAGAAATAATAGGCAAGAACTAACCTTGGTCAATTGCTATCCAACAAAGTAGCCCAGAAAGAAGAATCGAAATGCCAAAATTGGATCAAGTACCAACATTCTTGGTATGTTAAATTTCAAGTACACAGTAGCTCCTTATAAGTTACAATTCAAGTATGCTAAATTTCTAAGTTTAAATAGTCATCTCTATAAAGTTTAAACAATCAACTCTATAAAGCTAAATTTCTGAGTGAGTGATGAGAGACACCATGAGGAGCTCTTACCTCAACATGTAGCACATATAAACAAATTCCAGCTAAGACTAAATTAAAATTGCAGAATTTAGAATGTATTCAGCTGCCCTAGTACCAACATTCTTGTAAGAAATTTTAAAATTTAAGAACAATGAATATTAAACTTATATTAAAACTTCACTCGATCAATAAAAATTATATTGTAGCCAGTAAAATACTTCTCTTATAACTTTTCCTCCTTATGATT
>AWUE01018902.1:0-15667 GCA_001974825.2 Corchorus olitorius
ATCATCAAACAAAAAACTTGAATAACTTTATAAATATTATCAAAAGTCAAATATACATCTCTCATTTTTAGTTGTAATTACCTTTTCTTCCATGACAAAAACACCAAAGTCCGTATTCGCCAAATCGAAACCAATTTCATCATTTAAAGCAGCTTTGAATTGAGTAAACAAACAACACTCCATGGTTAACAATGAATCAAGCAAAATCTGACTCTAAAAAGGGTGAAAAGATCCATTGAACCTGAAAGGTTTGCGGAAACTGCTCTAGTTATTTCCAGCTGGTGGCTTAGTATTACTATAGAGCTAGTTAATAACCATAAATAACAGAAACACTGATCAATCAAATGGATCATGTACCCATTGAAAGCTAAAAGTGTGAGCGAATAAAAAAGCTATATGGAACTTACGCATCTATAAGCAGAGAGAGGTGTGGTGGCAGCGAAGGCAATAGTGTGGTGTCTCAACAAAAGGAGAAGGGATGTTCTTACCATAGACATGAACTCAATTTTGTTAAACCTCTAAATAGAAAATGATGTTATAAAATGGAACATTGAGAATCATTCGGTGTAGGAAGCAGTGAACATACCTATGATTCTTCTAAATCGAATCAAATTAAAGTTGGATTGCATGCTCGGTGATCAACAAGACACCAAAGATGGTCAGTCCATACGATGCATACTTGTACCACCTAATAAATAAACATGTGATTATTTTTTTCATGTTTTGAAATAATGATCAAACCTGTCAACTTGAAAAGGATTAAGGAAGGATTTTGGGTCTAAATAAGTATAACCATGCCCCATTCCCACGGTTTGAAATGAGTTGATCAATAGTTTCGGGGACACATAAAAAGGCCCTTATGGGGCTTCTGAATCCGAATTGTTCCAATGTCATCCTTGATAGCCTACCATGTATAGGAGGGAGAAAATGAGAATGGCAAATAAACAAATGACAACCCAAATTTGGCAATTGAACCTGAAAATAGCATTTTTCTAAATTGTAAATTCTAAAACGTGAAATAATCTTTGAACTCAAAACCTGCTCATAGAAAGCAACAATGCGGAATCTTGAATCCAAGGACATGGAAACAAACATTTAGTTGCAAGTAGGAAAAAGAACAAAAATTCTTAAAAAAATGCTCTTTTAATTAAAACAAAATAAAAAGTAATCGTTTCCTCATATTTCCTCTACTATACCTGGAGCCGCTTCTCCGTTCATTTCTCTTAAAGTGACTTAGTCCTGGGTTTTTGCATCCGGAGTTGGATGGTAACCTGGAGGTCCTACTTGCGAAGCCATCTCCTTTTTCCACTACATCACAGAGTAAAATAAAGATCAACGTCAATCTTCTTGTTTGTCTCTCTCTTTTCCTTTTGGGGGAAAAGATGCAGAATCTTGACTTAGATATTGCTATGAAAGAGAAGTTTCAATTCAATAACTCCAAAGGACAAAGTCTCAACACAATTTAGCTAGGAATCCATTTATTTTTTTGTAACAGACATGGACAAATAAAATTGGATCAGGACAATTGCAATTGAAATTTTAAAAAACTGAAAACTCGGGCTGACGGAATTGGAAGCACACACCGTCAGGCAGAATGATGACATTCATAAGATATAACCATAAAAACAATAACATAAAATGTAAACAACAAAATGCCAAGATTAAAGAAGAACACGTAATAGAACAAACAATTGGATTCAATCAATAACTTAGAATATAATAGTTTCCAAACCTGCGAATTTCACCGGAAATAAGAACGGCCAACCAAGATGCATTGAACACAACCAAAGGGAAATCGATAGTAAAACAAAATGGAGCTGAAGGAGAAGCGATTCACCAAGGGAAGAGGCTAAAAAAATATAACGTAGATTTGAAATACCCCGAACTACATCCAGCCCGAATAAACAAAATAGAAAGGAATGGGGAAGGGATAGGGAAGGAGAAGAGGACAGAAGAGAGGGGAGTGATGATTCTTCAATTAAAAGTGGCGTTTGTACTTCTGTGCCTAATTAAGCTGCCTTTGATGCTTGATTTTGGGAAAACGTATAGTTGTGTTAGAGAATGGGAAAGACCAAAAACACTGAACAGAGACCAAACAACATTAATGCCAAAATCAACCAAAATCAAGCATTAATGCCATTAATTAGTTCACACACTAACAAAATTAATGCAATGACATAAAAGGGTAGAAAGACATAGGGAGCTGCATGTGTCCTTTTAAGTAATTAACCATGTATAAACCACCAAAAGAAAGGAAAAACGGTGGGAATAGCATTAATCACACCAAAATGTTAAAATGATACATAAGGACAGTTCATTTCAAACAAAAGGGTTAATATTAGATGGGTTTTAAAGTAATCAACCATTTGCGAAATGACTAGAACGGGGCGATAAGGTCGCCTCAGGTTAAAAGTTGAAAGGAGTAATGAGTAATTTCACCTGGTTACAAAAATAATAGTATGAATATACTATATAATTTTCAATCCACATGTCCGACTAAAGTTATTCAAGTGTCGGTCTATAACATCACATATATTTATTAGAAGGTCATTTCATTAATTATTTAGTGTTAACAAAGACTAATCAATATTTAATCATTAACACTAATCAAATGATAATACACAATAATTAATTATTACTAATGATAATAAAGCAATAATTTTTGGGTTTAAACTATATTAGGATCATCCTAAAAAGGGTGTTTTTAGAATTCCATTAGGATGATGCCACGTAATCAATTTTGAATCATCATCAAATCCTAATTTACACCCTACCACACCTAATCAAATTTTTATTAATTACCTTAACATGATTTTAACCTTAAGTATTATTAATAAATTTTATTTTTAACTTACTTCTTTTTTTTACTTGCAATGGTGGCTTTTTTTTAGTAATTTTTTAATAAATTTTGTTTTGCCTTATAATGTGACTTTTATTTCACATTATCAAAAAAAAAAAGATTTTGGATGTAAAACATATTTTTTTCTTTACTAGTGGCAAATTAATTTAATTGGTTTAGAAAAAATTTAAATATTAATTAATTTAATTGGTCATCATAATTTGATTCTTTTGATTAATAAATATTAATTAAAAGAAATTAAAAGTCGTAGAGTTATATAAATGGGTGTGGATGGTTTGAATTAAAAAAAAATGGTTGATGGTAATTTTCAAGAGTAATCATGAATAATAAAATTTACTCTTAAGTATATTCTTAATGATGGAAAAAAATATTTTGACTAAATAAATCCAATTCTTAATTAGAATGAAGGGTGAATTAATGCAATTAATGATATGCAATTAATAAGAGTTTATATGGTGAATGGGGGTGTAAAATATATCTTGGTAGTGATTCAAAATTGATTAGATGACATCATCTTAATGGAATCCTAAAAAACACCCCTTTTAAGATGATCCTAATAGACTTTAAACCCATAATTTTTTATGTTAATAATAAACCAATAATTAATTACTAAGGCTCATTGTACATTTCATTTTTATTTAAGGTATATTTAAGCTCTCTTGTACTAATGATGTATTGTCTTGCTGCATCTCTGTTAGCTATGGTGACAAAACACCAACTAAATATTTTGCATATATCCTTTCTATACTTCTGATGTTCATAGCAAATACAACAGTTACATTAAGATGATAGTTCAAGATGAACAGGTACGTACTTTTTAAAACAATAATTTTAAATCAGATTTTTTAAAATTTTTTAGGTACGATTACTAATCAATTTACTCATTGTAGGGTGATCATAGACATGGAATGATATTCAAAAATTTATCCCATAATTTCAAGGGTAAATTGAAGGAAGGATCCATATACTCAATACGAACCATACAAGTTCGACCTTATGTGGGCAACTTTAAGGTGGTCCGAGAACATTACATGTTTGTGTTCTCAAATAGGACTGTTGTTGAAGAAATTCACGAGGACAACAATGCAATTGAAAGATATAAATTTGATTTAGTAGCTTTTTATCAAATTCATAGGAAACCATCTGACAACCAATAACTGATAGGTAATCAGTATATTTTTTTTCAATCCTCATTTCTTTATTACTATTTTTTTCTTTTATTTTTTCCAACTCATTATGCCCTAAATTAATGAATTATCATGTAAAATAATAAAATTCATTATGTCTATTTACAGATTTTGTTGGGAGGTTAAAAGGGATGAGCCCACTTATTGGACAAATCGATGATGAGCATCTGCAAATTGATGCACAGTTTGTTTAATTAATCATAAAACTATAATTTTTAATTAGTTTTATGTTACACAGTTTTCCTGGTGGATATTCAAAGATAGAGATTTACGGCATACCACGACAACAAGGAATGAGAGATGCAGAGGCAATTTTTAATAATAGAAAGCCTTTATCACATATAAAATCAATGATTACGTTTCAAAAAAATAATGTTGTATTGTATAATAACTTTATCATTATCATTTTTAATTGTACACTTTTAATATGTTGTATGATTAACACATTTTAACTTTTGCTATGAAGGGTAAAGTTTTCACATGTAAAATAACCATCTTAAAATTGGATACAACATTTGGATGGTACTACTTGGCATGTGGCTGCAACAAGAAGATATCTGAGGTTAATGGGAAACATTATTGTACTGCGTGCAATGTTAATGTCTTAAATCCAATTCCAAGGTAAATGATATAAATATTATTATTGTTGTAATAAATTCTATAAATAAGCATAAAAGCTTACATTACGATTCAAAATTTTAATAGGTATAAACTTAGTGTGGATGGTTTTGAGGTAGTGCATTATTTGTTCTATTTGATGCTGAAGCAAAAGAGCTGCTTAAGCAAAATGTTTGCACACTATATGATATTTCTTTAGAGGTAAGTATTTCCTTACTATTCATTACATAAAATCAATTTCCTTTATAATTATTTATTCTTACAAATTTATGATTATTATATTGTAGCAAACTGGCAATGACAAGATCCAAGAAATTTTTGAAAAACTTCTTGGAGAAAAACTAATTTTTGAAACGAAATCGACAAAATATAATGTCGACACAGGGAGTAATGTGTACAAGTTTAATCCTAAACTTGAATCTCAAAAGTTGTTACAACAGGTATGTTACTAATTATATTTAACATTAATCATGTAATCTTTTTTAAAAAAATAAATAATGAAAATATTGATGATTACTAAAATAATCTATTATGATGGCAGATAACACTTTTATCCATCAATCCAATGCCAAAGATAAAGATTGAAGATGTAGATTCAATACCCAAAACAACAACCTTCGAAATTGGATGTTCATCAGAAGAGCTTGTCAAAGAGTCACCATCAAAAAAACAATACACAAGGGAGTGAAAGGATTTTCTTTCTACCAAAGACCAAAAAAAAAATGTTTCTTTTATCTTGAATAAGATGATTAGATAATCCAAACATTTTATTTTATATTGACACATGTCCTTTCAATGATTTTTATGTCTTTTTCATCTTACTAATTTGTTTACATTATGTTGTTCCAATTTAATACTTTACAATTTTAACATTATTTATCATTAACTTACACCCTCCTCAATTTTAAAAAAGGAACAAAGTTAAAATCGTAAGACATTCCTCAACAGTAATTTTTTTTAATTATTATTCATCCCCGGGCAACGACCGGGTTATAAACTAGTTCTTAACTAGAATGAAGGGTGAATTAATGCAATTAATGATATGCAATTAATAAGAGTTTATATGGTGAATGGGGATGTAAAATATATCTTGGTAGTGATTCAAAATTGATTAGATGGCATCATCTTAATGGAATCCTAAAAAACACCCATTTTAGGATGATCCTAATAGACTTTAAACCCATAATTTTTTATGTTAATAATAAACCAATAATTAATTACTAAGGCTCATTGTACATTTCATTTTTATTTAAGGTATATTTAATCTCTCTTGTACTATTGATGTATTGTCTTGCTGCATCTTTGTTAGCTATGGTGACAAAACACCAACTAAATATTTTGCATATATCCTTTCTATACTTCTGATGTTTATAACAAATACAACAGTTACAAACTACGCAAAATCAACTATCAGCTAATACCTATATGCTCATAACTAACTGTTCCCTCCCTTCACAATCCCGGTGCGGAGCGTGGTTACTGGGACTAGTTCTATTTATAATAAACCAGGTTGTTAATTGATTTTTTGGGTTTGGTGAGTCCAATTACTAGTATTTTATTTTATTTTATATACACTACTACAAAATTAAAGGTCAAAGGCATTACTTAGTTAATTGATATATTTTGGATGTATATTAGTATTTGACTATTCTCGAGTCGGACATGCTAGCATGTCTTCCTTTTTCCTCAATAATATTTGGTCTGTGAGAGGGTGCTTCCCACGTATTTCTTTTAATAATTTTGCTATGCTAATTGCTAAGGCTAACTATCTAATTCTTATATATATACATAGAAATGCATAATGCAGGTCATCAGATCACTAAAAATATCCATCTTAGCTGCAGAATCAATTTTGGGCTTCAATTCAGAGAAAACAATGAAATATTCCACCATTCCATCCCTCTTCCTCGTGTCAATATTTGTTGTCTTAATCATATCAGCCTCCGCCGGCGACGAAGAAGATCAGCAAGAGTACTCTAAGCCTGACCCAACATATAGCACAATGCCAGAGCCGAGGTCACCTCTTGATCACTATCACCTATCCTTCAACTACTACCGCCAGACATGTCCAATGCTTGACGAAATCATCCACAAAAAAGTTAGGGAATGGGTTGCCAAAGATCGCACTCTTGCCGCCAGTCTCCTCAGGTTGCATTTTCATGACTGCATTGTCACGGTAATTAATCATTTTATTTACATCTATTTAGATTTTGGTTTCAATTCAATGTGAAATTAATGTGGTTATATATATGCAATGCATGCAGGGGTGCGATGCATCGATTCTTTTAAACCACGAGGGTAGTGAGAGGAAAGCCGGGCCCAGCAAAACATTGAGAGGGTTTCAACTGATTGACGACATCAAGGCAGAGCTGGAAAAGCTGTGCCCGGCAACGGTTTCTTGCGCCGATATTTTGACGGCGGCCACCAGGGATGCCACTGTCTTATTGGGAGGTCCATATTGGATGGTTCCTTATGGCAGGAAAGATTCCCGAACTTCAATTGCAAAAGTTGCCGATTCTGTCCCTATGGGTCACGAAAGCGTTACCTCAATGCTTGAGTTGTTTCAATCTCTTGGTCTAAATGTCATTGACTTGGTTGTTCTCTCAGGTATAAATAAAATAATGCCCTTTTCGTCAAAACTGATCAATAAGATCTTGTTTATTAGAATTAGTCTTAAATTGAACATTTCTAAAATATAGAAATTGATATATGCAGGAGCACACACCATTGGAAGGACATCATGTGGTTCGATTCAACACCGGCTCAATCACTTGAATGGAACTTATGATCCGGCCATTGATGATAAGTTTTTGGACTTCTTGCAAAGAAAATGCAAATGTGAATCTGAGAATGAGTATGTTGATCTTGATGCTACCACCCCAAAAACTTTTGATGGCCAATACTATGCAAATCTTGAGAAGAAGATGGGACTTTTGTACACAGATCAAATGCTGTATTCTGACTCAAGGACTAGACCAATCGTTAACACATTTCTCCAGAACCCCTCAATTTTCAAACACCAGTTTTCAGTCTCCATGGTCAAGCTTGGAAATACTCAGGTCCTTACTGGTCCCAATCAAGGCGAAATTCGAACCAACTGCAACTTTGCCAATTCTTATTGATTTTCACTTTCCCTTATGCATGTTCCTTGATGGACTACTCGTTTTTGTTTTCTTTTTTGCCATGTTTTGATAATTAAGTTCCTTTTTGATAATTTTTAAGATTTGATATATTTCCAATACTAGTAATTTGTCATGTGGGGTCGAAGTTTTGATTGAAATATATTTGAAGTTATATTAAGCAATATAATGTCAATATTCATTTTGAATCTAAATTCTTACAAATTATTGAGAATAATTAATCAAATTTTTGTTATACGTCACGTACTATTAACCATTTTATTGATAATAGAAGCTAGTCATTGAAAAGTTGTATATTTTAAGAATATTATACAATAAATGGTTAGTGAAGTTTAGCAGTTTCACAAACTATTTTATATATATTTCTAACTATTTATCCAAATTATTTAGCAAAAAAAAAAAGCGATGATGATAAATATATGATTGTTTCATTTGTAATTTTGGTATCATTTTTCTGAAACGTATGTTCATATGGTACAATGGCCATGAAAAGATTATGAATTTTCTTTTTCCATTTTAAAATTTATGTTATTTTTGCAGTTATAAAAAACAACTACCGTCTATGTATGGTATTGATTAGTTCTTGTCATGCTTTGGGAATTTCATTTTCATTTATCCCTTTTTTTAACTTATTTTCTTCATTATTTTCATTACTATGTTTGATGATTGCTTAAAACGATTTTCAAAAGGAGTTGAATTTTTAAATGTATAATCATAATATAAGAACTAAACAGGATTAAATTGCAAAAAAAAAGCCAAAAAAAAGAGTAACTTATTTTCTTCATTTCCTTAATACAATGTTTGATGATCTCTTAAAACGATATTTTAAAAAAGTTGAATTTTTAAACTTATGTACGAATTTTGATGATTCTTTGCTTTTGTTCTTATTTTAAAAAAAAAAATTCTATGTTTGAAATTGGGAAAGAAATTTAGGTCTTGGGTGAGGTGTATGGATTATCATACCGCATTCTTGCGTAATCCTTTAAATTTAGTATTTCCTTTGGTATTTGAGTTACGTAACACTTTTTCAACATTATTCTATTGGAAACATAAAATAATTTGATTATATTGTGTGATTTGATAATTTATAAGATTGTGAATTTCATATCTTTTCCCCAAACCTAGAAGAGACGATTATATTACAATGGGATTGGAGGTTAAATGCACTAAGGATAAGGGTTAAACGTGAGCTGTTGAAACTTCTTAGGGAGACAACCTCATTAATCAAATAGAGAAGTTAATGTTGAATAAATGGAGCTCAAATTGATAATATGCTATGTGGAGGAATGCTGAATGGAGGAACTCAGTGTGATAACATGCTCTATATACTACCGAGTGGAGGAGCTCAATTTGAATATGTATATGCATATACTATCAAGGAAAAAATTAAATATGAATTATATATGTTTGTTCGACTGAACGGACGAGTTCGATCTGCAAATGGAGGAGCTTAATATGAATGATTTATATAGTACTTGTCACGCCCTGACCCGGAAGTCGAGCACGGACAACCGCCGTGGTACCTCGAAACACGTGCCGGCCAGTCACGCGCACCAAGGCTCCACGAAGCGTCAATACCAGATAAAAATAGGGAATACACAAATAAAGTATGAATTTTAAAATAATAATTGTTTTCAGATCAGAGTTAAAACGGAATTATCAAAATTGAACACAGTAGTAAAAATACTCCAAAATTTAATAGGAAAATAAATACTAGTAGAGAAAATAGCGGAGTACATGCAAACCCAAAACAAAGAGAGAAAGATATCAAGAAAGAAAGACACTGCCAGTGGGACCCATCAAGTAGTGAGTAGTACCTCTAACACCAGGGATCACAGCCTATGCCACCGACTCGACCGTCAAAGGAAACGCTGAGTCCTAACTACCCTGGAAAATACAACAATTAATTGAGGGGTGAGTACACGAATGTACCCAGTGAGTGAGCCACCCTCAAAAGAGAACCAGAAGAGGGTGGGGTGCACTCACAACCAAAACAGATAAGAAAACAAAGTTATAAAAACATGGTTAGGAATAAATCAAGTACAAGAAATCATTTATCATTTCATAAACAAATGGGCTGCCAATAAAACCTATCCGGAGTGACCTTGGCCCGAGTCAACCTCCGGAACCGTCAGGGGCATTTTCATCATCTTCAAATAACTAGTAAAAATATCATTTATTTTAATTTTTAATTTTTTTTTCCTAAACAAGCCGTTCCCCTGACGTTAGCTTGGGTCCGGTACTGCGTGGTGGCCGCAGCACACCCAATTTAGCTCTCCCATGCACACGCCGAACCGGTAAATAAATATGGCGTGTCGGGCCTGGAGCGACGAACCATGTGGATCCAAACTCAACTCATGGTTCGCCAATCACGTCTAATCACTAGCTAGTGTACCACCAAATCAGCCACACGTACTCCCTGGACTGCGTCCAGTCCACGAGTCCCCGTGTACTTACCAATAGTTCAAAATAATTTTCAAATATTGCTCATGCACCCAAAACAATTTATTTAAAACCATTTATAAAACAATTTGATAAAACAGTAATAAAATAGTTCCTCAACGGTTTATCCGTTGAGGACAGCCCACTCACAGTTCAGGGGACTCGTACACCCCCAAAGTCAATCCACTGTGAGCCTAGCCGATATCTCGATCAGCGCCTCAGCCGTCTGATTGAGAACCACGTCCAACACAAAGAAATCATTAAAATCAATATCATAAATCAAAGTCATAAACCAGGGTAAAACCAAGTCAATCAATCGAAACCGGGATAATAAATCAAAATGCCAAATCAGACAAATAATATAGAATAAAATCATAATAAACACATAACCCAAACCCATGGTCTAATATCGAGGAGTTTAACGCGTCTAATTATGTGTTATAGGGTTTAGTACGAGTTTCAGAGTCCGAATACACTTTCTAGAGTTCATTTACTCATTTCTAGCCGTTAGGGGCAAAGCTGTAATTTCACATATTAAGGGTAAAGCAGTAATTTTGACATCTTAAAGCTGTTACGGTGATCTTTTAACCTAACATGTTCAAATTACGTGATTAGATAAATCAAATCCTTTTCTAAGGCAAAGTTGTAATTTTACTCATCCGGGGGTAAAATGGTCATTCACACTTATTATAAGTTCCACAACGTATATACGAATTTATTGATGCAAGCGACATATTCGAATTCGTTCATTTCCATCCTTTAGGGGTAGTTTTTGTAATTTGGACCAAGGGAATGATTGTAATTTAGACCAATCAAGGGTAACATGGTAATTTTACCCAAAAGGTTCCAATACTGTAGATTTCCAATCCCGAAGGTGCGTTCTCGAAAGCTGAATTACATATACCGCACTGTTAGGGGTAAAATAGTAAATTTGCCCATCAAGGGGTATTTCGGTAATTTTACTCTTTCGAAGTACAATGACATTCTTTACGTGTCATAGTTGTTGACCCTAGTCAATCGGTCTCGAAATCGTAGCTCAACGGAATAAATTAGTGCACTTTTTCTACTTAAGGGCAAAATGGTCATTTCGCGTTTAGGGGTAAAGTAGTTTTTCTATTGCTTACATATAATTCCAATACCTTATATGCTTTATTCACAATGTATATCTGACCGATTTCAAAATCGTGGCTTGATAGGATAAATTAGCACACTTTTACTAATTAAGGGTAATATACTAATTTACCCACTCCAAGGTGAAACGGACATTTTATGGTCATACGTAGATTACAGATTAATACAAGAATGATTCGGATTTATTAACGCTATTGATGTCATCGAATTCGTTTAATTCCTCTTCTAAAGGTAATTTTGTAATTTAATATCTTAAGGGCAATTTGGTAATTTTACCCATCCAAGGGTGATATAATAATCCCACATAACAATTCATTTTCCTTTCCTAAACAAATTTCTTATTTCCTTATTTCTTTTCCTTTTTCCTCTTTCCCTTCCAATTTGGGCTTAAGCCCATTCATTTTTTTTTCTCTTTCTTTCTTTCTTCCTTTCTTTTCTTTTTTTTTTTTTTTTTTTAAGTTTGGGCCAAATCAGGCCAAGCCCAAGCAGGCTGGCCTGATGAGGCCCACGCGCTGGCCTAGGCCCGCCTGGCCTGCTGGCTGGCTGGAATTTTCCAGCCGCCGGAATAGCCACCGGAACTGGAATTTCCAGATTCCGGCAAGGCCAAAAATAACCAAATTTAAATTTTTCTTCACATTTCTCTCATCAAATTCATTTCCAAACACTATAATAATCTTCCCAAAGCATTTCCAACACATTACCAACTTCGAATCATAGACATATGTCATTTAACATAATAAAATGAAGAGATTCTTACCATACTTGGTTTCTTATTTCATCTCTCCATCTCTTTCTTCCTCCAATTCATTTCCAATCTAATGTCCAAGTCCAAATGCATCTCCAAAATAGAAATTGGCAACCCAAGTTACACATGATCAAAGAAATCAACTTCAAAATGTCAAAATTTTGACAAGTTTCTTACCTTTCTTTGAGCTATCCAAACTCATTCAAATAACCATGAAATTCCAAGCCATTTATAGCAAACGAAAAAGCTTGGAATGGAGATTATTCTTCTATGTTTGCATGCTTAATTTGAGGGGAAATTTGAGTGGAAGATTTGAGAGAGAGAGAGCTTATTATTCAATTAAAGAGAGAATAAAAAATGAAAGTTTTGTTACGGGGAAGAAGAAGAGGAGGAAAATAAATGGTTTCATTTTATAAAAATGGCTAAATTACTTCTTTTTCCCCCATAACTTATATTTCCTTCAATTTGACCCAATCTTTAGATTTCTCTTTCAATTTGATCCTCCACTTTCCAATTTAATTCTCTAATAAAATTTAAGTTAGTCAAATACTAATTTAGGCTTCACAGTACTAAATAGAGGAGTTCAACCTGATAATGACATATAATTTTATAGAGAGATTGTCGAAATTTTATACTATATTATCAAAAAATTGTAGGGAGATTAATAAAATCTCACAGAGAGATTATCAAAAATCATAGGAAGGTTACAAAATTCATAGGAAAGTTTATTAAAATTTCATAGTTAGATTATCAAAGTTTCATATGGAGTTTATCACAATTTTATAGGTAATTATCAAAATTTCATATGGTGGTTTTCAAAATTTAATAGGGTAATTATCAAAATTTCATAAAAATATTCAATTAAAACATGCTGGGCCACATGCAATGCACGTGGAAGCTAAAACTAGTTAATTAAAAATTAGAATTGATGATCAATTGCCAAAAAAAAAATTACATAACGAAGGTTAAGTATCATAAAAGAACCGAAAATAGTTAAAACTTCAATTGGTCATCACTCATCACTTTCACCACTAAAGGCAGCGACACTAGCAATTCTAAATAACTCATAATGATAACTTAGAGAGCACGTCATCCTATCAAAGAATTCAGATGCCAGCTCAAAAAAGAAACATCTTGCCTTCAACCTTTGGCGTTCATAGAACTTAAAGTTGCAAAGAATTTCAATACGCTTTAATGGTCGATCAGTGCCAAGTTTTAATAAAATCCTCCTTGCATTTCTCCTCAAATAAATAGAGGATTCTGAGTAGGGCCATTGTCCTTTTGCTACAAAACAAGGCCTAGATTGTCCCCTTGGTGGGAGATTCAAACAAAGTCCGTACGTACCTCTAAGGGCTGCAATTGCACGCAAATTGCCTACAATGGCATATTTAGAGACAAAGTTCTCATAAGATGGTTGAAAACGCACATATTCCCAGAAAGATATCATCACTTTCTTCAAAGTCTCAGCTTCATTTGATGCATCATAGAAAAATTTACACCTGCAGAACAATTGGTCAACATATATAGTTTCTCACCTAGAGTCATCCACATAATTAGTAGGAGTAGTTTCTAGGTTCAATATAAACAATACTTACACACATGAAAGTCGACATAGAGTTTTAGGACCTTCATCTTCTATTAATACTATCATTGCCAGAATTTCTTCAAACAAGATGTCACTTGGTAATAGATTGAACAGATTGGCCTCCTTGCCCTGAAATCATGAACTCATAAAATTAATATATAGTCAAATGAATAACAATTAGATTAAATAGTATCTTCCTTCAAAACAACATTATAGTACTAATTACTACTTTGGTGCATTAACTTTGGTCCATTGACAAGGTGACGGGATGAGCCAGTTGGAGTCATCCTAAATGCTGAATTTAATTCTTCCATTGTAATTTGGTAAGGAAGTTAACCCACACTGACTTAGGCAGAAGAGTATTAATTGGATATTACTATAACAAAGTGAAAGAAGTGCTCCTCAAGATTCTTTCTCTTCAATTTTCAATCCAATCACATTATATATGATGTGCTTCTAAAGATTAATTTCCATCTTATAACTTACCTCATCGGACCAATAAACTAGACCAAGCTGGTTGTGTGATTTATCATCCGATTCAGGCTGATTGGGTCTTGAAGCAACCGGCAGATTGTTGGCTATTGACCCTTTACTTCCTTTTCCACGTCTTTTAGTGGTAGACGTCTTCTTGTTGGACTCATTATTTGCACATCCCTGCAATTAAGATGAATTCTTCCTTATCATTTGAACTAGGTTAGAACCCGTGCGATGCACCGAGATTTGTTCAAATTTTAAAGTAAATATTTAAAATTATAATTTATTTATAAATAATTCATTAGTCACATAATATTTGAATTTTAATTAGCAGCAAACTTGATAAAGAATGAACATTATTTTGTAATGAAAGTTTAGTTACATTGCAATATAATTAAACGAAAAAAAAATATTACTAAATCTTTATATTACCCATACTATGTAAAACCTTTATAATTTGTTGAAAATATTACTAAATCTTTATAATTTGTAGAAAAACATTATTAATTCTTTTTAATGAATAATAATTATTTAATACAGTGTCAGTGAAATTTTCATATTGTACATGTAGGTTAAAAAAGTAATAATACATACACCATTTATTTCTTAATTAATTATGTATTTGATATTAAAAATATACTCTAAAAAGATATATGTCAACCCTTCATCACAGTTTGTATAATTTATTAAACTCCACTAATGGTGAATGTGATATTTTCATTTTCTTAATAACTATAAACACTTTTAAGTTTTTATAAGTAACATTGTTACGTCTTTTACTCAATTAATTAAGTTTATTTAATATTAAGCTTTTCAATAACATTTTAAATTTATTAGTCACCTTATAAATTTTTTAATAACCCTAAAACCTTTTTAGTAAGCAAGTTTTACAGTAATCTTATTAGTGACCTTATTAATTGAGTTTTTTTGGACATTATTAAACTTTTTTCCTTTTTTGGCCTTATAAAGTTTTTTAGTCATCTTATTAAGTGTTTTTACCTAACTTTATTAAGATTTTTAGTAATCTTATTGTGGATTTTAGAAGTACACTACGAAAATGAAAATAACTAAACTAATTCAAAAATCTTATTTTTCTTATTTTAGTAATCTTATTTTTTACCTAACCTTATAAAGAGGTACCATTTTGTAGTGTACATTGTTTTCGTAGTGTATCACACATATCTTATTTTTCTTTTATAATTCAAAACTCTCATTAACCAATTTAGTAACCTTATTTTTTTGACTAATTTTAGTAACCTTATAAATATTTTAAATAATAATAAAACTTTTTGTAACCTTATTAAGTTTTTCAGTGACCATAAAAGTCTTTCAATAACTTGAAAACTTTTAGGTTATCTTATTTAGCTTTTTAGTAAACTATTTAACGTAACTGGTAAAACTTTTCAAAAACCTTGTAAATTTTCTTAATAAGTTAATAAATTTTTCTGATTCCAAAAAAAAGTTTATAAATTTTTCATTAAACTT
>AWUE01018904.1:0-109109 GCA_001974825.2 Corchorus olitorius
AGGAAAAGGAAGAGGAAATAGAAAAAGAAAAAGAAAATAAAATAAGTAAGGAAATTAAGGAGAAATAAGGAAATAAAAAAAAAGAAAATTTTTAAAATATATAAATATAATTGGGTCCAATATATTGAGAAGTGAGTTTACCATTTTACCCTTGGAGAAGTAAAATTATTATATCGTCCTTAAGGTATTAAATTACAAAATTACCCTTTAAAGAGGAATTTCAATAATTCGACTAAATGGTTATATTAATAAATTCGAATAATTCTCGTACTACTCTGTAATGTTTGTAGGAACATAAATTCCCATATTACCCTTGAGTGGGTAAATTACCATATTACCCTTAATTAGTGAAAGTGTACTAATCTATTCCGTTGAACTACGATTTTGAGTCCGATTGGCTAGGGTCAACAACTATGACACGTAAGGAATATCATCGTACCTTGAGAGAGTTAAATTACCGAAATACACTTGATAGGTGAATTTACTATTTTGCCCCTAAGAGCGTGATACAAATGATTAAACTTTAAGATGGTATATTCAGGATTGGAAAGCTACCATAGAGACCCTTTTTGGGTAAAATTACTGTGCTACCCTTGACCTATCAATATTACCATTATGCCCCTTAGTCGTCAAATTTACCAAAGTACCCCTAAGGGTAGAAATGAGAGAATTCACTATGTGACTCACATTAATAAATACGCATGTACGTTGTGGAACCTACGATAAGTCCAAATGACCATTTTACCCTCAAATGTGTAAAATTACAACTTTGCCCTTAGAAAATGGATTCAAAGAATTTGACCCCTTCGGTCATGTAAGGATTTACGAATATGTACGTTGTATCTTTATAGGCATAAAATTACCGTTTTACCCTTAGAAGGTTAAAATTACAGTTTTGCCCCTAGAGGGTAGATATGATCAAATAAGCTTTAGAAAGTGTATTTGGAGTCTGAAACTCGTATTAGAATCCTGTGGGACATAATTAGACGTGTTAAATTCCTCGATATTAGACTGTGGGTCTGGGTTATGTGTTTCTTCTGATTTTATTCTATCTTATTTGACTGATTTGGTTTATATTATCCTGATTTTGATTGATTATCTTGGTTTTACTTTGATCTATGGTTTTGGTTTTAATGGTTTTCTTGTGTTGATGCACTTCTCAATCAGACGGCCGAGGCGCTGATCGAGACACCAGTTAAGCTCACCGTGGACTGACTTTGGGGGTGTGCGAGTCCCCTGAATTGTGAGTGGGCTGTCTTCAACGGAGAACCCGTTGAGGAAAATGTTTTATTACTGTTTTTGTTTAAATGCTTTATAAAATGTTTTAATAAATTATTTTGGGTGCATTAGCGATCATTGAAAATGGTTTTGAATGG
The DNA here is from genome assembly GCA_001974825.2 of Corchorus olitorius. Lineage (NCBI taxonomy): Eukaryota > Viridiplantae > Streptophyta > Magnoliopsida > Malvales > Malvaceae > Corchorus > Corchorus olitorius. Next base: position 1,377 of record AWUE01018904.1, read on the forward strand.
TTTGTAAGCACACGAGGACTCGTGGACTGGACGTAGTCCAGGGAGTACGTGTGGCTGTTTTGGTGGTTTACTAGCCAGTAGTTAGACCTGATTGGCGAACCATGAATTGAGTTTGGATCCAAATGATTCGTCGCTCCAGGCCCGACACGCCATATTTATTTACCGGTTCGGCGTGTGCATGGGAGAGCTAAATTGGGTGTGCTGCGGCCACCACGCAGTACCGGACCCAAGCTAACGTCAGGGGAACGGGATTGTTTGGAAAAATAAGATAAATTGCATTTTTACTGATTATTGAATGATGATGAAAATGCCCCTGACGGTTCCAGATGTTGACTCGGGCCAAGGTCACTCTGGATAGGTTTTATTGGCAGCCCATTTGTTTCATGAAATGATAAATGATTTTATGTACTTGTTTTTGATTGACGATCTGGATTTTTATAATTGTTTTTTTTTTTGAACTGTTTTGGTTGTGAGGGTACCCCACCCTCTCGGATCCTCTTTTGAGGGTGGTTAACTCACTGAGTACATTCGTGTACTCACCCCTCAAATTCTTGTTGTGCTTTCAGGGTAATTAGGACTCAGCTCATTCGTGGACGGTCGAGTCGGTGGCGTAGGCTGTTTTCACTGCTCTTAGAGGTATTTCTCACTACTTGACGGGTCCCACTGGCATTGCCTCTGTTCATGTGACCTTCGTGCCTTGTTTCTTGTTACAAATTCATTATTTGAATTTGACTTGGTTTTCGCTTATTAAAATATTTTTATTATTACGACGGTTTTCGACACTACCGCTTTCACTCTGGTTTGAAAACTTTTGGTTTTTAAAACCTTTAATCAATTTATGTTTTCGTTGTTTTTTTTTATTCTGGTATTGACGCTTCGTGGAGCCTTGGTGTGCGTGACCGGCCGGCACGTGTTCCGAGGTAACACGGCGGTTATTCGTGCTCGACTTCCGGGTCGGGGCGTGACAGTGGTTCACTCACTGGGTACATTCGTGTACTCATCCCCTCAAATTCTTGTCGTGTTTCAGGGTAGTTAGGGCTCAGCGCATACTTGGACGGTCGAGTCGGTGGCTTAGGCTATTATCATTGCTCTAGAGGTATTTCTCACGACATAACGGGTCCCACTGGCATTGTCTCTGTTCATTTTCATTCATCGTGTCTTGTTTCTTGATTATTAACTCGCTACTTGGATTTGACTTGGGTTTTGATTTATTAGAATGCTTTTACTACTTCGGTTTTTGATGATTCCACTTTTACTCTGATTTGTAAACTGTCGTATTTAAAATTTATACTGTGTTCTCGTTTTATAGTTTTTGATCTGGTATCGACGCTTCGCGATATCTTGGATACGTGTGACGCGCGGCACGTAGTTCAAGGAGACGCGACGGTTGTTCACGCTCGACTTCCGGGTCGGGGCGTGACATGCAGTCTGCTAAACTTTACTAACAGTGTATTGTATAATTTTTCATATAAAATAGATTTAACAAAAATATATATAAAAAAGTGTGTGCTACCAAAATTTCTTAGGACTGTACTTCCATTAATCTTATAAGGTCTTGAGATATCACTTTAAGTATTTCATAAGTGACCTTATTTAGCTCTTTAGTAAGCTTATTAAGCAATTCGGTAACCTTATTAATGGTTAATTTAGTTATTTTGCTAATTTAATTGTTGTAATGTTCAAATAATATACACGTTACTTTGTAACTCAACCCTATACAATAAACCCGAATATTCAAAACTATTACCTAAGGGGAAATAGGTTAACCCTTCAAGACCCGCATGTGCAGTCTGCTAAACTCCACTGACGGTGCATTGAATAATTTTCCATATTATATTCAACAACAAAAAAGTACTACATGTTACCAAAATTAGTAACCATTATTCCTTGAAAATTTTACTTACCTTTCTTTTTAGATATTATATATCCCAAATATGTGTTAATCTTATTGATTTAGTTAGGTGATAATTTCTTTCCAAAGTTAATTTTGATGTTTTAAATGTTAATCTTACTAATAGTGGAGTGTATAAATTTTCAATTAATTATGTAATTAATGTTAAAAAATATACCCTAATGCAACACATGTCAACTCTTTAAGACCGCATATATAGTTCGCTAAACTCCGCGGAGTATAATTTTCATCTGATAAAAAATGCCACCACAATTTCTTAGGACTTCATATAATTTTAGTAACCTCTCATCCTTAGAAATTTATGCAACTTTTTCATTACCACTCCTTATTTTAAAACTTAATAAAGATAATAGATTGACCATAAGTATTAATTTGAAGTATTAATAATTGAAAAATAATATTGTTATTTGCTATACTAATTTCTCCTATTATTGTTTCATATATCCTTTTAATTTATTCATAATTTGATAAATTAAGTAATTAACTCTCCATGAATTATTAATGGTTTGACTTTGTCAATAAAGTATGCCATGTAAATGAAATATGCCATGTAAATGGGTAAAAAATTGTGAATTATTATTATCCCTAAACTTGAGATAATTTGGTGGAGGTATTACCCTAATATCTAATTTTTAAAATTTTCCTTTAATTAATTAGTCCATCAAATTAACTCCATTCAAACTTATAACTTAGCCTTTAAACTAAATACCTATGTAGTATTTCTACCTTATTAGGTAAATTAGGAAGAAAAAGAATTCTTGATGTAAAGTAAAATAAAAAGGAATGAATTGATTTTGATCGAATTGAATATTAGTGGAAATGAATATTTAAAACTAAAAGTTTAATTGAATTGAAAGATCTACGGTAGGTATTGGCATAAAGTAAATGAATATGAAAATATCATTAATTGATAATTGATTTTGATTTGGAAATTCATTAATTCTTATTAATCTAGATTTTAAAAAATCAAATCAAATCATTATATTTAACTAAGAGTTGCATTAATTTAGGCTTTTGAGATGACAACATTAGTTTAATTAATCTTTTGAATAATGGAGGAAAGTATATGGTACATTTATAGACTTATTATGTTCAATAAATACTAATTTACTACTACTAAAATCATACATCATATATATATATATATATATATATATATATAATGATAACAATGTACACTTTGAAAATGGTAACTCATTAAATGTTAAGGCCTCTAAATCACGACAAGTGTCATGCTCATAATAATTCTTTATTTTTTATTAAAATAAATTAATAAATATCAATATTTAATATATTTTCCAATCAAATCAGTTACAATTATGTTTGGTTATTTGCCTATGCCAAAAATTAAGGAAAAATTAAAAAAAATGCACAAAAAGTAAAAATACTTTTTTACTACGGTGTGTATACAGTTTCAATTTTATTATTATGCTATTAATACCTTGATTTTAGCATTTCAAATCATTGATTACATACAATTGTCTAATTGAATAAATGGGAATATATAAACGTTGGATTGCCTCCAATTTCCATATATTGTTGTCCCTTTTACTTGCCTTAATGTTTTACAATAAATTAATAGCTACTCTATTAATCACTATTTTGTGGCATGAGTTAAGAAAGATAATTACAGTGGTTATTTCTTCTTCTCTCTTAGACAATTACAATCACTTCCATTTTCAATCAATTAATTAGTTCCATAATTTTATAAATCAATAATCAATAATTTCAATCATCCTCTCTATATAAACACCCCACATCTACCAATCTCTATACATGATATTTTTTTCTCTGCCATAGTTTTTTCGTATTTTTTCTCTCTAATATTATCATTCAAGTTCAAGTTCAAATTAGTAGATCATTATTAATTATCTTTTGCAATTCGTTTCTTTTTTTAGGGTAATTACAATTCGTTTCTTTTTCTCCTTGCATATGGCTCATTGTTAATAGCAAATTCTTCAACAATCTTTTTTTTTCTTAATTGTGAGAGTTCCCTACATGTTTAGGACTGATCATCTTCATGTTGTACATGAAGAATACACTTTATTATATTCTTTTCATTCTAATTTTTCTGATATAATTGTTATTATTTCTTAATTTTGATTTTGATAGTCAGGGACATTATTCTTTATATTCATGCTGATTAAAAGTATATATATTTTTTGTAGGTGACAGATGTTAGATCAATAATCCCAGCACTTTTAATACAAACTGCCAAAATATGGAAGAGACTACATGGTTTGAACCTCTAACAAAAGCAAACTAGAAAGCAAAGGAAACAACAAAGGAAAGGGAAAAAGGGCAACAACTGTAACAGGCAAGCGTGCGTCGGCTATAACTAGGTTCTTGGGAGCACACGTACTATAGAGCTTGGTATTTTTGTGTCAAAGTGAATGATAGGGATCTTCAGATCTATATGTTTGGTCCTTCTAGCTTGGTAGCATCAGGGTGCGACATGAGTGTCAAATTTTAGGCAATAGACTGGCTTGAGAAAAAAATGTGTAAGAAAAAGAACTTGGAAGCATGTGTTTTTCAATTTCCCCATGATTATGCAATTTTATTATTCATTCCTTTTTTTTTACATATTATCCCTTTCCTGTTTTCTATAACGCTAATGTATAATTTTTTGAAAGCTACATATATCTAGGCTAATTGAAAATTTTATAATTCTTAACGAGTTCAATTTAAATAATTTGATTTTGAATTATATAATTGACGAAATCATTACTATCACTTACCTCAAAAAAATCAATACTCTCACTACTATTATTTATCAAATTTGGGTTAATCATAATTGAGTAATTTTTGGCCGAAAGTATTTTCTTATTTTGATTGAATAATCATTTAAAACATAATTAATTATTAAAGTTACCATATATATTATGTTGACTTTGTTTCTACCTACTTAGTTACCATACATACGATCATTGTTATGATTCAAACTATGATACGATATTCTAATTCACCTAAAAATTTGCTAAATTAAATCAGTCAACGTTATTTTTGGGTCATTAATTGGTAATTTCAAAGTTAAGTAAAATTAATGAGTATTTGAATTTATGTACTCTATTACTTTTTTTAATGAGTATTTGAATTTATGTACTCTATTACTTTTTTTTGAAGCTATGTAAATAGAAAAGCATTAAGAAAATCAAATTAAGTCAAGGAAAATTCAAATTTTCAATCAATTGTCGTTTTGTTTTTTTTTTTAAAAAAATTTTCAAGGAAAGTCACATAAATGGTAGTATGTGGTATATAAAATCATTCGGATGGAAATATCAAGTAAGTTAACATGGTGATTGAGCAAATTATACAAACAACTTAGGTCATGTTTGTTAAATTAAGTACTAAAAATTTAAGCACTTAATCTTTATGACTACTGAATTTAATACTGAATTTGTGGTGAAAAAACTGTTTGATAAGTTATTTAATGTGAGATGTAAGAAAAAAATTTTTGTTGATATTTTTGTATGAAAATATTTAAAAAATACATTGGTAACAATTAAAAAGGAAAGAATTATTGATAAAAGGAAAGAATATAACATTAATGTTTAAATCTTTCCATAAATAATATTGTTGAATAGAAAAAGTAACCTTAGATCTACTTTTTATTTCCAATACTTTTCATTGAAAACTTTAAATTAAGTGATTTTCTAGCATTGATTATCAAACGCATTGAAAAAATTAAAGCATTGAAATTTTTCATTTTCAATGGTTTGAAAATTTTCAATGGTTTATCAAACAACCCCTAGTGTGTTGATTTCAATGGAAAATTAATAAGTCAAATAAATTAATTAATAATTTCTCCAAACAAATCAATTAGTCAAACAGATTAATTAATTGATAAAATCTCTACTTTTTTTTTTAAAAAAAATTCTCTATTTCAACTTTGATGACTTGGCATGACACCTCATTCGGGATGAATTTCGGTAAGATTTTTCTGGTCATTGGGAATTTCCCTTCTCAATAATTCTCTGGCAAACAAAATGAGTAGGATCTCAAAGGAGGCAGATACTAACTCAAATTTCTAAACAAAAATTACTCCCTCCGTCCCTTATTAGATGTCTTTTTTAACCGTTTCACGTTAAGTAAGAAAAATAGTTTTTTTACTAACTTCTACACAAATTTAGTAGTTTCCTCCATTTTTAGCCTTTCTCTTTCCATCAATTAAGAGTTCTCCTTTATAATTACTTCTTCCTTCTTCAAGATACTAAATGGTGATTGGCTTACTTGATGGGGTTTGCATTAATATAGTGGAGAAAGTGGTGCATTGATTAGGGATATATAAGTAAAACTCACCTTTAATAATCAAAAGTGGACATGTAAATAAGGACAACAAATCCTTCTAGAAGTTGACATATATCAAGGAACAGAGGGAGTATGTTATTTTTTCATAATTCCTCATTCCTTTTTATATTTCACTAAACAAATAGATCCAATTTTTTTTTTTTCTAATTCACCTTTGAAGGTAGAGAAATAATAAAGAGATATCTAATTTAATGGCTATGGTGATAATTAAGTTTAAATGGTGTATATGCATGATTACGAAGGATTCTAATATCATGGATTTCATAGCAAATTAGCAACTCCTCTACAATATTATTCCATTATTTTTAGGGATATTATTTCTTTTAGTAATAACTTCATAATATTAATTCATAATAGTTTTTTTTTTACATTGGACTTATTACTATATTTATATATTGTATTTATTCATTTCAATTGAAGACTTAATTTGGCCAATTATTACTTTTTAAATTCTGATGGAAACATTAATTTCTTCAATTATCTTGAAATACTATTTTATTATCCTTAATTTTAGTAGTAGTAAATTAGTATTGAACATAATAAGTCTATAACTCTACTACATACGTTTCCTCCATTATTCAAAGATTAATTAAACTAATGTTGCCATCTCAAAAGCCTAAATTAATGCAACTCTTAGTTAAAATATGTATAATGATTTGATTTGATTATTTAAAATCTAGATTAATAAGTATTACTGAATTTCCAAATCAATATCAATTATCATTAATGATATTTTCATATTCATTTACTTTATATGTCAATACACTACCGTAAATCTTTCAACTCAATTAAACTTTTAGTTTTAAATATTCATTTTGACTAATATTCAATTCAATCAAAATCAATTCATTCCTTTTTATTTTACTTTACATCAACAATCATTTTTCTTCCTAATTTACCTAATAAGGTAGAGAAATAATATACATGTATTTAATTTAAAGACTAAATTTATAAGTTTGAATGAAGTTAATTTGATGGAATAATTAATTAGAGGGAAATTTTAAAAATTAGATATTAGGGTAATGCCTCCACCAAATTATCTCAAGTTTAGGAATAATAACACCTCACCATTTTTCTCCCATTTACATGGCATATTTTATTTACAAAGTCAAACCATGCAATCTAATTAACAATTCATGAAGAGTTAATTTGTCAAATTATGAATAAATTAAAAGGATATATGAAACGATAATAGGAGAAATTAGTATAGCAAATAACAACATTAATTTTCAATTATTAATACTTCAAATTAATACTTATGTTAAATTTATTATATATGAAAGATTATACAATACACTGTTAGTAGAGTTTAGCAGACTGCACATGCGGGGTTAAAAGGTTAACCTGTTCCCCTTAGGGAATAGTTTTGAATTTCAGGTTTATGGTATAGGGTTGAGCTACAAAGTTTCATGTATATTGTTTGAACAATATCATAACAATTAAATTAGCAAAAGAACTAAATGAACTATTAATAAGGTTACTGAAATGCTTAATACAATAAAACCTCTATAAATTAATAATATTCGGACCATGAATGTTCTTTTTTCCTGTTTCTTTTTTCATATTTAAAATAATGTTCTCTATTAAAATGATAACTCATTAAATACTGAGGCCTCCAAATCTTAACAAGTGAAATGCCTATCTATTTAAAACATCTCTCTTTAAAAAAAAAGTAACTATTGACTGCTAATTAAAAAAAAAAGGCTTTAGTATATTTAAAGAACGAACCATGATTTCTCTTTGGTATATTTTAAGATTCCATAGAAATGATTTCACCTAATCTATTTTGAATAAATTTCAAAACTAACTTTATATTATCTCACCAAATCCAACTCCTATTAATTGTAGGCATTTGTTTACCTTATTTTTGTGAGGTAAGGAGTAAGATAATTTTTTATTTTGATTCAGAATAGGTTATGTAGCAGAATTCTAATGTGCTCCTAAAAGATCTTTTATGATGATCCTAATGTAATTAACAAGTTACTACAAATTTTAAGAATACGAAATTAGTAAAATTTCTAAAAATGTGAGATTGTTAAATTTATGTACAGGAAATTCTTCCAAATGTTATCTTGATTTATTAAATTATGTTATACAATACAATGTTAGTAGAGTTTAGCAGACTGCACATACGGGGTTAAAGGATTGACATGTGACCCCTTAGGGAATAGTTTTTAATATTAAATACATAATTATTTATGGAATGTGGTATGTGTCAACCTTTTAACCCGCTTTTGAAATTTAAAAACTACACCAATAGTGTATCAAATAATTACTATAAGATTAATAAAGGAACTAAAAATCGGAATAAGATGATAAAAAAGACTTATCTAAGTCACTAGAAAGTTTAACATGAGTATATAAAACTTTCTAAGGTTACTAAAATGCTTACTAAGTTATATATTGAAAAGTTCTATATGGTTATTGAAAAGTTTATAAAGTTAAAAACTTAATGAAGTTATAATAATGTTTATAAGGTTAATAAAAAGTTTATACAATCACTAAAATACTTAACACACTACAAAGCAATCTTAATAAAGTTATTAAAAGCTTAACAAAATTACTAAAAAAGCGTAATAAGTTCACAAAAAAGTTTATGCCAAAAAAAATGACAAAAAAGTTTAATAAATCACTAAAAGAGTTTAAGATAATTATAAAAAGTTTAGAAGATTACTAAAATTTTAATAAAGGCGACTAAAAATTGTAATAAGGGTTACTAAAACGTTTAGTAAGGTTACTTAAAAGCTTATTAATATTATATATTTAATTGATGATGAAATGAGATATGTGTCAACTTCTTAACCCGTTTATAGAGTCTGACAGCGTGTTGTATAATAATCCTATAAGAAAAATTATATAATACACCGTCAGTGGATTTTAGCAGACTGTACGTGCGGGGTTTAAAGGTTGACATGTGTCCCCTTAGGGAATATGTATTAATTTTAAATATTTAATTAATCATGAAATGAAGTATGTGTCAACTTCTTAACGTGCTTATGGAGTTCAAAATTTACATTAATAGTGTATTGTATGATAATCCTATAAGAACAATTATACAGTACACCGTCAGTGGAGTTTAGCAGACTGCACGTGCAGGGTTTAAGGGTTGACATGTGTCTCCTTAGGGAATATGTATTAATATTAAATATTTAATTAATTATAAAATGGGGTATATGTCAACTTTTTAACCCGCTTATAGAGTTCAAAATTTACATTGACAATGTATTGTATAATAATCCTATAAGAACAATTATACAATAGACCGCCAGTGAAGTTTAGAGACTGCACGTGCAGGGTTTAAGGGTTGACATGTGTCCCATTAGGCAATATGTATTAATATTAAATATTTTATTAATTATGAAATGGGGTATATGTCAACTTCTTAACCCGCTTATGGAGTTCAAAATTTACATAGACAGTGTATTGTATGATAATCCTATAAGAACAATTATACAATACATTGTCAGTGGAGTTTAGCAGACTGCACGTGCAGGGTTTAAGCATTGACATGTGTCTCATTAGGGAATATGTATTAATATTATATATTTAATTAATGATGAAATGAGATTTGTGTCAACCTCTTAAGCCGCTTATAGAATCCAAAATTTGCACTGACAATGTATTATATAATAATCCTATAAGAAAAATTATATAAAGTGAATTGATTTTATTTTTTTAAAATCTAGATTAATAAGAATTAATGAATTTCCAAATCAAAATCAATTATCATTAATGATATTTTCATATTCATTTACTTTATATGCCAATACCCTACCATAAATCTTTCAATTCAGTTATACTTTTAGTTTTAAATATTCATTTTCAGTAATATTCAATTCAATCAAAATCAATTCATTCCTTTTTATTTTACTTTACATCAAGAATTTTTTATCTTCCTAATTTACCTAATAAGGTAGAGAAATGATATATAAGTATTTTGTTTAAAGGTTAAGTTATAAGTTTGAATGGAGTTAATTTGATGAAATACTTAATTAAAGGAAAAATTTATAAATTAGATATTAGGGTAATACCTCCACCAAATTATCCCAAGTTTAGGGATAATAATAACTCACCATTTTTCTCCCATTTACATGGCATATTTTATTTACAAAGTCAAAACGAGGCAGTCTAATTAACAATTCATGAAGAGTTAATTACTTAATTTATCAAATTATGAATAAATTAAAAGGATATATGAAACGATAATAGGAGAAATTAGCATAGCAAATAATAGTTTTCAATTATTAATACTTCAAATTAATACTCATGGTCAATCTATTATCTTTATTAAGTTTTAAAAGTAAGGAGTGGTAATTAAAAAAGTTGCATACATTTTTAAGGATGAGATGTTAATAAATTTTTATGAAGTACTAAGAAATTGTGGTGACATTTTTTTTATTAAATGAAAATTATACTCCCTCTATTTCTAATTAGATGTCCACTCTTGGTCAACCAACCCCAATGTTTGACCATTATTTATAAAAAAATGTAAATTTTAATTTAAAAAAAATATGTGTTGAAAAGTTTACAATTCAAAGTATGGGTAAAATAAAGATTTAGTAATTATTTTTTCGTTTAATTATATTGCAACGTAACTAAACTTTCATTACAAAATATTGTTCATTTTTTATCAAGTTTGCTGCTAATTAAAATTCAAATATTATGTGACTGATGAATTATTCATAAATAAATTATAATTTTAAATATTTACTTTAAATTTTGAACTAATCCCGGTGCAACGCACGGGTTCTAACCTAGTTAAGGATAATAAAATAGTATTTCAAGGTAATTAAAGAAATTAAGGTTTCCATCATAATTTAAAAAGTAATAATTGGTCAAATTAAGGCTCCAATTGAAATGAATAAATACAATATACAAAATATAGTAATAAGTCCACTAAAAAATATAAACTATTGTGAAATAATATAATATTATACATAATAATATACTAAATAAAATATTATGAAACTATTATGAAATAATATTATGAAGTTATTACTAAAAGAAATAATATCCCTCTAAAAAATAATGAAATAATATTATAGAGGAGTTGTTAATTTACTATGAAATCCATGATATTAGAATAGTTTGTAAATTGTAATCATGTATATACATAAATTGCACCATTCTAATAAGTAGATGTTCCGTAATAATTTTTTTTTTCCAACAGAAAAAATTGATATGCTGAATCACAATGAGCTAAAAATACATGGTGAATAAAAAAAAAAAAGCACTATGAATCATTATGCTTTCAGGCCTTGAATTCCCACACCAATGGATGCCTCTCTATTCCCAAGGGCAAGGGTTGATTTTAAGTTTACAATTGTCGGAACGCCTTGGAAACTTCAGGGAGTAGATTTTAGTCAACCAACGGGAGCCATAGATTTGAATCAACTCCAAAGCTCTGACATTCTTAACTATATATTCTACCAAAATAATCCATCTCAACCTTATCTCCTTCAAACTCTCTCATGTAAAGTTTTTTTAGGTGTGGATATGATAAACATTTTGGAAGACGTCGCTTTACCCTTGCATGCCGAGGCTGCCATCCAGAATTAGGAACCATCTTGATGTTCCATAATAAATCATCCACCAAATTAGGTATATGCATCAGTAGTCTATCGAGAAACTCCTCAAACTACAAATCATTCATCCAAATCGAATCATAATATATATATATATATATATTATAATAAAATTTTATTTTAGTGAAAACGCTAGGGAGAGAAAAAAACCTTTTGAAGGAATTTTTTTTCTTTCAAAAAAGAAAGATTGCAACATAAAAGAGAAAAATAAGATGGCAATAAAGCATATATTCGAGACAAAATACTTTTCAGAAAAATAATGAACGACTATGAGATTATTATAGTAAGGTTTAAGATAAGAGCATTACATACTTTGAATCAAGAAAAGAAAGAATACGGTAGAACATTCAGAAAAGAAATAATGAAAAGGAGAGCAAAAAATTGTCAAAAAATAACGAATGAGATGAGAGTAGAATTTTCCCAAGAAAATTAAAACTCTAGAAGCAAAATTACATTTGGAAAAGTGAGAGAATAGTAGAGAAAATTTGATGGTTTAAGAGAAATCTGAATGAAAATTATGAAATAATGGTGGTAATTCCAAAAGAATTTCTAGCATTTATATAGGTGAGAAAATCACTATTTAAGATAAAATGTGTGTGAAATCAAATTTAATTGAGGCAAATCAAATGAAATTAATGACACATAAATTGAATATTATAAAATTCAATTAATTATGGCAACTGACGATTTTATGTAATATAAAATTGATGAGGAAATTGATAGGAATTTTCCTATCTAAATGAGCACGTAACTTTTTAACGTTTATATAGGTGATATAGAATCCTATATAAGGTAAAATACATGTAAAATTAATTTAATTAAAATTGATCAAATGGAAAATACTAATCAAGCAGAACTTTAATGGAGGAATTACATTAATTACCAAAAATTAAGGATATATATATTTAATCAAATGATATATTTACTTGAGTTAAGTGCAGAAATTGAGATTTTCATAATAGTAATTTTGAAAATAATTATCAAAAATGAGGAATCAATTAATGAGTAATACTTATTGATATCACCATTGTAAATCGCGACATGTTTCCGATGATCCAAAAATTTGGCAAGATCAATTAGTATCTTCAAAGTAACGATGGTCCAAAGATAATGGCACTTGTTTCATTTACAAAAATTGAATCTCTCATCAATTCTATTTTCCTTCTCATTAAAAGAGGTAATTAAAGATTTCTTGTTCTTTTGGCCAGAAATTCGAGAAATCAAGGATTTTTGTTAGCTAATCAAATATATTTTAATTAATTAATGTATATATGTAATATTAAAATTAAATTAATTTTAATAAAAATCAGTAATTATTATAATTTTTAATTATTATTATACTAAGGACATGTGTCAATAGAAAGACATGCCATTTATCGAGATTTTGAGATCTCGACATTTAAAGAGTTTCCATCTCTGTAGTGTACATTGTTATCAATATATATATATATATGATATATATGATATATATGATATGATATATGATATATGATATATAATACTAATAACTTTAATTTGACATTAGTATTATTAAAATTATCACGTGATTTATGGGTTTATTTATTGAATTAATAATAATAATTTAAAATTTTTATAAAATTATTAATCAAATTTAATTAGAATTATTAATTTCTTTATTTTTTAATTAAAATCTTAAAAATTTGTAAGAGAAATTATTGTTCTTTCTTAAAATATACCAAAGGCTTTTTTTCTAATCAATATATCAATATAATGAATATTATAATTAATTAGAGACACGTGTCGAGATTTGGAGGCCTCAACATTTAAAGAGTTTCCATATTTGTAGTGTACATTGTTATCATTATATATATATGATTAGAATTAATTAGAGACACGTGTCGAGATTTGGAGGCCTCAATATTTAAAGAATTTCCATATTTATAGTGTACATTGTTATCATTATATATATATATATATGATATATGATATATGATATTTCATTGGATAGTCCTAATTTTCCAAAATTACACCAATCTAATGAAGCAACGACTTGTAATAAAACATTACCTCACCACGCCGCCAACGCTTGAGCTTTTGCTTGAAGGATGTCCACATGACTCGAAACTAACAAAAGTTTGCTTAATAGCGGAAGGGCAAAACTTTGTTTTTACTATCTACATCGAAAATCAAATTTAACATTTTAAATTCATCAAAAAGCAATTCTTTCCATCAGATTTACAACTTTAAATTCTTTTTGAGAGGGCAAAGGAAAGTGACAAACTGATAATTAAATAAGCAAAGTTTATAGCTTCAAAATCACACAAACCAAACCAAAACATCAACAGAGAGAAAACGGCAACCCTTACCCACCAATTCCCTAACGCCTTACAATTGTGGTTGTTAGTGATCTTATCGTTGACTTGGGTTGGCACTTGCATCTCAAAATGGACCGAATATATACTATATATTATTTTTAGTGGTTATGGAAATTACTTAAAGGCCAAATTGAGGATTAATGTGGTGGCTCATTTTGGCTTTTTTTGTCTTTTCTCACTTTTCGGGTGACTAAAAAGGCCTTCGATGAATTTCCTCTCTTACTTTTCCTGCCCTTTTTTGTAATTTACTATTTTTATATTTATGATTAAGTGTGTTTTAAATACATATTAATTGTGTGTGGATATTAGGATTTACCGGTTCAACTCCTCTGCCGGAATTCCAAAGGACTGGTACTATAAATGTATCTGCAATAATGGTCGATTCATGAATAAACTATTGACATTCTAATTTTGTTTCCCTTTCGTCTTCATTTCTATTTGGGTGAGTTTTTTTCTTTACTAACATTTCTCTGAATTGGTTTCACGTGAGCTCCGTTTTGTTTCCTAAAATTTCCAAATGGACGTTGATAAGATCTTTCCATTTAATTTAGCAGCGCCTTAGGATGACATAAGCTAAAGTGGAAAGCTTTCACTTCTCATCGCAACATTTTGAGGTAAATCTTGATTTATTTGGATTTATATTATAGTTAGTCAATGCTAGGTGCAATGATTTTGTGATGCATTGTGTAAATTACATATGTTCCTGCAAATGCTCTCAACTAATTCAATTTTCCTACGACAACTATACATGCTCCTTGACTACAAAAAATTAGGCATTCCTTATGCAGAAGCCAAATTCTTTCACCTACACCAGAGTTCATTAATTCAACAATTGCAATTAAGATTAAAAAATGACTGCAGCGTACTACGCTTTTTTAGATGATCAACATACAGTTCAAGCAACAATTAATATTAGATTTATTTTGATGAATTATCTAGAGATGGAGGAGTAGAATATCAGTTTTATTTTGATGAACTACCTAGAGATAGAGTAGGATTTAGATAATGCACTTTTAGAATGAAAGAGAGGTCATGTGTTTTGCTTTATATATGCGAATTATTTGTTTCGATGTATGAGTTTTTCCTAACTGATTAACTTATAGCCAATACAATATTTTCTTACTAACCTACTTAAACAACTTACAAAAAATATAGCCCTAATAAGAAGATGACTGCAGCGCACGCGCAGGCTGCTCTGCTTGTTAATAATTAATACTATACAAGATTGATGAATAAGCGCAGAGCCTCACAAATCAAATATCCAAGAGATTGAAAGTCTCAAAATTAATTAACTAGAAAAGATAGATTACAAAATAATCAAAAATGAAGAAAACCTCCATTCTTGAAATTACGTTTAAAAGCAAATTTGGAATTTGGAATTTCAAAATCCAATTTACGATGCCCAAACCAAATTTTTGGAATTCAAAGTTGAATTGCTTCCTGGCGGCTAGCTATATATATAAATATATATAAACCTAATATTTTTAGTCTAGGCAATTTACAATTTTGCCACAAAAATTCCTAAATAACTAAAATAAATAATTGTGGGTAATAAAAATATCTCCTAAGCCCAAATATTCCATGTGTGCAGCTGGTATCAAATTAAGCCCACGTGACATCTCCAAAGTTCAGACCTTTGATTTCCGCAGCCTGTTTCGACCCTGAGAAGGTCGAATTCGATTCGCTCCAGGTCGAAACAGAAATTTTCCAGCTTGTTCTAAATAACTCCAATTTAGTTCCTTTTGCCTTGAAGGACTCTAATATGTACCTAAAACATAAATATGAATAATTTAAGCATCAAGTACATAAAAATAGGCACATAATCGAATAGAATTAACACGTGAAATACAATAAAATATGTGCCTAACATTGCACGTGACCCAAACTCGATAATCCGTCCAATCCAGCCAAACTCGACTTGATAAGAGAAATTAAACGACCGAAGACCCGACAAACTCGTAATCCGAATGACCCGAGAAATTAACTCGGATGACCCAAAGATATTATAAACTAAAATTATATTTTATTCAATAAAATCCACATTGTTATAATTTTAACCATTCTAAACTATAATTTATTCAATAATAATTATATTATTATTATTATAATTTTACCTATTATGATTAAATTTGCTAAACTTCATTATATGAACAATTATTATATATGAATAAATACTAAATAAGATTATAATTAGTAATTTGTTTTTTACATAATGAATAAATAATAATAATTAATTAGTAATTTCTTAACAATTTTTCTATTAGGAAAGAACATAAATTTAGATATTATATTTAATATTTACAAGTAGGGCAGCCTGCGCTTGCGTTGCAGTCATCTTCTTATTAGGACTTTTTTTTGTAGTTGTTTAAGTCGGTTAGTAAGAAAATATTGCATTAGTTGTAAATTAATCAATTAAGAGAAACTCATACATCGAAACAAATAATTCGCATATATAAAACAAAACACATGGCTCCTCTTTCATTCTAAAAGTGTATTACCTAAATTCTACTCCATCTTTAGGTAATTCATCAAAATAAAACTAATATTATACTCCTCCATTTCTAGGTAATTCATCAAAATAAAGCTAATATTCCACTCCTCCATCTCTAGGTAATTCATCAAAATAAAGCTAATATTAGTTGTTGCTTGAAATGTGCTAATTATCTAAAAAAACATAGTAAACTGCGATAATTTTTTAATCTTGATTGCAATTGTTAAATTAATGAATTCGGTTAGGTGGAATAATTTGGCTTCTGCATAAGGAAAACCTAATTTTTTGTAGTCAATGAGCATGTATAGTTGTCGTAGGAAAACTGAATTAGTTGAGAGCATTTGCAGGAGCATATGTAATTTACACAATGCATTACAAAATGATTGTACTCAGCATCGGCTAACTGTGCTTTTGGAAAGGTGGAAATATACTAAACATAAGCAACTAATAGAAACCTTAATAAAAAAGGACATTGAATATTAAATAAAAAAACAATTTTTTTGTAAAATAAAATAGAACCGTGCCTAGACAGTGAGATCTTGTTATAGGGGATATTGATGGTATGTTAAATTGGACAGTGGACAGACTTATTTCAGAGGATCGGCAATGGGATGTCTCTAGTATTCTACATGTATTACCTCATGTTTGTATTCAACAGATCTTAGCAACACCGATTCCTTTTGCGGAAGATAAGGAAGATAGGCTTGTTTGGAGTGGGGAGAGCTCGGGGGTTTTCTCTGCTAAGTCGGCTTTTTGGCTCCTTCAAAATGAACATGTTCGTGCACAACAACTTCCGGATGTCCTTTGGATTTGGCGTTGTCAAGGTACGGAACGGATGAGATTTTTCCTTTGGCTTCTTTATCAGGATAAATTGAATACAAATGTTAATAGGGCCCGTCGCCAACAAGGTCTTAACACTTTGTGCCCAAATTGTCAAACTGCCATGGAATCTTCCTTACATTTGTTTCGGGACTGCATGTTTGCAAAAGAAGTATGGGGCTGCTAGTTTTCCCTTGGAGGGCCACCAAATGGTTTTTTCTCTTCATCTCTTTCTGATTGGCTTCGAGAAAATTGTGCCAATAAGAAGAGTACAACACATGTCACTACTTGGGCTCTTAACTTTGTAGTAACGTTATGGTGCATCTGGAAGAGGCGAAATACTATAGTATTTCGTAATGCTGTCGAACCTGCTGGAAGGACTTGGCAGCGTGCTTGTCACTTTAGTCGTGAGATTGAGAAAGCATATGCTAAACATGCTAGTTAGGCACCGAAATTGGTACAGTGGGTGGCATGGAAAAAGCCTCCTCCGGGTTGTTATGTGCTCAATACAGATGGTGCTGTTAAACAAGACTCAGGAGTTTCTTCTGCAGGAGGGTTAATTAGGGATGCTAATGGTGCCTGGATTAGAGGATTTGCAATGAAAATTGGATTAACTGATAATCTCTCGGCGGAACTTTGGGGTATCAGGGAAGGTTTGAGACTAACTAAGTCCCTTAATCTGACTAATGTGGTAGTGCAAATGGATGCCAGGGTGGTGGTTAATTTCCTAAATCAAGGTATTACACCTACTCATTTAAACTCCGTCTTGGTTCAAGAGGCATTGGAGTTGGCGAAAGGTGGTTGGATTAGAGAAATTATTCATGTTTACAGGGAGGGGAACCGGTGTGCAGATTTCTTGGCAAACTTTGGTCAGGGTAGCTTGAATGGTTTAGAGGAGTTGTTTGATCCACCCTTGGGATTGCTCTCATTGCTTGAGCAGGATGCGGACGGCATTGCTATCCGTAGGAACTAGCTGACTTAGTCGGCGTCTTTTGTACCCAAAAAAAAAATTACTCAATTTAGTTTTTTTTTTTGAGGTATTTACTCAATTTAGTTAAGGAAACAAACAATATCTTTTGGCATGAAAATTATGCAGAGCTTATAAGTGCAATTCAATGAAACATAATTTGGTCAATCACTAACATTATCATCGTTGATCCTTGTAGTTCTAGCAACTCAAAAAATTGGTTAAGAAGAATTAAACTTGTTACTTTTTTAGTTTTATATATTATATATGCTTAAAATAAGCATAAAAATCATTTTTTTAATGTTATTCACCCCAGTCTCTTGAGCCAGAGAACCATACCCTGTTTGAAGATTATGTTACAATCCCACTTTTGTGCTCTCACCACGCAATACTCTACAAGCTTAGTGAATTAAAGTTTTGTGTTCATTCCAAGCAGTCAAGAGTGGAAAAAAGATTCTTCTGTGAAAGAATTTGAAAGATAAATGCAAATTAATGTAAGTGTTGAGGGCCTTCATCTTCTGTTACTATATATCCTTGCAAATATTTCTTCAAACAAGATGTCACTTGTCACATGAAAATCCTCGGGTACAGTGGCAGAGATTAGGTTTTCATGTAATCAGTCTAAGCATTCTATTGTGTCTTGGATGACTATTTTGGATAGATTACCCACTAAAGATAAGATTACAGAGCTGGAATATTCAGGTTGAATCCCTTGATTGTGTTTTATGTGGCCAAGAATTGGAGAGCAGAGATCATATCTTCTTCACATCTGAATACTCCAAGAAGATTTGGGAAAGAATTCTAGGAGCTTTGTTAGACATTTTCATTAAGTGGAATTCTGCAAATTACTTTTGCTTGTGAAAAACAGATCAAATTAATTGAACTGGTAAAACCCAAATATTTATCATTTGATTCTAAAGTTGGGCCTAGGTTCATCTCAGTTTAAAGGTATATATGATGAGTGTGGTATGGAAGGTGTAAAGCCAAATTAATAAATGGATGCCTTAATGGAGGTTACAAAATTAAAGAAACGATTGGCTAGGTCCCCTCTCCCATCCTTTCAACTCCCTACTATAAATACTATGGGTGTGGTTTGTCCCATTGGTAACCACAATACAAAATTAGGAGAAGAGAGAGGAAGTGTCTAGTCATCAACCAATGAACAAAGGAGCTATCAAAAGCCATTATCATAGCTTCTAACTCAGGTATGTTTCCTTGTAATACATTCATCAAGTGTTTCATGTAATTGTGTTTTAGTGCTAATTAGATCATGTTGGATTTATAAAGTTAATGAACAAACGTAATGTTGATACGAATCTAGTTGTGATAGATTCAAATCTAACCTTGAAATCCTTCAAAGATCAACTTGAAACACCAACTTCTAGACTTGATGAATTCAATAGTCTTCAACAAAACTCTCTTCTTCGTTCGTCGGCCTTAGATGATTATTAGACCTGCAATTAACAACCTAAGATCACAAGATTCACAAACAACTAAGTAATCACTACCTAATTGTTTGCTAGGACTCTACAAGATTGAAGAAATCCTAAGCATGTTCAAACTAGAACAATGAAGCTAAATTCTTATTCTCGATAAACTTAACTTGGTTTACAATAGGTGATATGGATCCCTTATATAGAGGTAAGGGGCATCCTTAACCTAATTCTAAAGAAGTATGGGCGGCTATAAGGCCTTGCAAGCCCAAAATAAAAGACAAGGAAAACTAGTCCAAGTCCAACTAGGAAAAATAAATAACAAAGCATAATTAAATAAGGATTGGACTTAGTCAAACAACACCCAATCCTAATGACATCTAAACATAAAGATAAACTAATCTAAGATAGAATAAGGTCTTATAAGGCCGATTAGACCTAAACAAGCCCAATTAGGTCTCAATCGCAAGCAAGGTAAGAAACTTGTCTTCAAGTGGTTTCTTCATGCTCAAATCATTTTTAAAGGTCTTCAATGGAACTTCAATAATCTTCATATCTTCAAGATAAGTTCAAACAAGACCCATAAGTGCATCCTTGAATCTCTTAGCTCTTGCTCTTGTCATTGTCCCATTAGGTAAGCTTAATGGATCAAATGGCATCTTCTTGGTGCTTGGAACATGTCATCGACATCTCCTTGGTCTCCATGAATCTTCATGCTTCCTTGCAGCCCTTGCACATCCTCTCCTTGCTCTCCATGCTTGTCTTCAAGTCCATGATAAGCCTTGGGCGCATCATCCCCTCCCCCTTGAAGAAGATTTGTCCTCAAATCTGCATTATTATCAAAAAGAGACAAGTCAACAACATTAAAGGTAGCACTTACATTACCATTCTCACTAGGAAGATCTAGCTTGTAGGCATTGTTGTTGATCCTCTCCAACGCTTGGATTTCCTCTTCTCAAGAAGCCTCTCTTTCCTTAGATGTAACCAAACCCAATCTCCAGGCTCAAAGATAACTTCTTTGTGCCCCTTGTTAGCCATCTTCATGTAGTGTTCAGTGTTCTTCTCAATTTGCGCTCTAACCTTCTGATGAAGTTCTCTAACAAATTCAGCCTTCCTTTTACCATCCATGTCGACTTGCACACTCAAAGGTAAACTCATCAAATCCAAAGGAGTTAAAGGATTAAAACCATACACAATCTGAAAAGGTGAATAACCAGTAGTACTATGTATGCTCCTATTATATGCAAATTCAACATGTGGCAAAGAATCCTCCCAAGTTCTTAAGTTCTTTTTTATTAAAGCCCTAAGTAAGGTAGATAAAGTTCTATAACAACTTCAATTTGTCCATCAGTTTGAGGATGACAAGTTGTTGAAAACATCAACTTAGTACCTAACTTAGCCCATAAAGTTCTCCAAAAGTGACTTAAGAACTTAGCATCTCTATCAGAAACAATGGTTCTAGGCATTCCACACAATCTAACAATCTCCCTAAAGAACAAGTTAGCACATTAATAGCATCATCAGTCTTAGAACATGCATTAAAGTGTGCCATCTTTGAAAACCTATTAAATGTACCTATAAAATGTGGTTGATAGGCATCACCCTCTTTCATGCGAATTTGATGGTACCCACTCAATAACAACTCACGCATAGAACAAGAAGGAATACACAATCTAGATTCTTTAAACAAGAAACCATCATGCATATAATACTTTCCAAAACCAGATTTAGCACATGCTTTATAGATATCACCAAAGTAAACATCCAAAGCATACAAGTCCTTAATAAACTCAAATCCTAGAAATTTAGATTCAAGTGTGGAAAGTGACACATACCTCCTTGATAATGCATCAACCACAACATTCTCCTTATAATTAGGAAAGGTAAGGATAAGTAACACACCTTAATAATTACTCAAAAGACATATCCTACAAGTTCCATCCTTCTTAGAAACAAGCAACACAAGAACAACACATGGAGAAAGGGTTTCTCGCACATAACCCTTTTCAAGCAACTTTCCAACTTGTTTCTCCAATTTCTTAGTCTCATCAGGATTTGTCCTATAGGTTGGCCTATTAGGTATTTGTGCCCCAGGGATGAAGTCAATTTGATACTCAATCCCTATAATTGGTGGCAATCCACTAGGAATTTCCTCAAGAAACACATTTACATAATCACTTAAAAGAGAAACAATATTGCTTGGAAGTTCTCCAGCCAAGTTGTTAGTACTCATAAGTGTATTTTGAAACAAAAGTAAGATCAAAACAGAATTCTCATGCAAAGCACTCTTAATCTCACTCTTAATCTCACTCTTAGTAGCTAACATACACTTTTTAACAACTTTCTTTTAACTATCTTTTTCCTCAACCAAAACGATTTGTTATCATCGCAAATAACATTCAAATTAGGTTCGAATTTACCCTTTTCTTTAGCCCTAAATTCAGCATCCAATTTAGCAAAACCATCCCTCAATTTCAATTGATCTTTTAAAGCTTCTTAAGGTGATAAAGGAACTAAAGTGATAGGAATCTTACCACACATAAAAGAGTACTTGTTTGTCTCACCATCATGTTGCACCTTGTTGTCATATTGCCATGGCCTACCAAGCAACACATGATAAGCTTGCATTGGCAAGATATCACACAAGACATCTTCTTTCTACCTGCCCAAAGAAAGAGTAACCAAAACTTGTTTGTTAACCCTAATTTCTTCTCTATCATTGAACCAACCTAAGCTATAGGGTTTAGGATGCTTAGAAGTAGGTAGTTGTAACTCCTTCACCAAATAAACACTAGTTATGTTTGTACAACTCCCACCATCAATAATCACACTACTAGGTTTTCCATTCACATAACATCTAGTGTGAAACAAATTCTCCCTTTGATTTTGCACATCACCTTTCACATATGCACTCAAAGTTCTCCTAGCAACCAAACTCTTAAGTGGAAGTAACTCATTATTATCATCAACTGCAGCCTCATCATCGTCCCCTTCATCATCACCATCCTCATTAGAATCTAGATTAAAATCCTCTTCTTCACTTAAAAGCTCACCATGCTCATTAAAATACATCACCTTCTTATTAACACAATCTTTAGCATAGTGACCAAATCCTTGACACTTAAAACACTTAATGTGAGATTTAGATGATGAACTTGAAGAACCCTTACTTTCGGTTTTAGGACTTACAAACCCCTTTTGCGCAATCTCCTTCTCCTAGAATGGTGTTTTCTCATCTTTCTTGTAAGGAGTTTTCCATGAGCCACTTAATGATGTGAAACCCCTTTTGGCTGCACTATTTCTCTTTACTTGACCCTCGGCCTTCAAAGCATGTTGCAACATCTCCTCTAAATCATAGTGTTGTTTCATCTCCACAATATCATGAATCCCCCTATTCAAACTCGAAAGAAATCTAGCCATATTAGCTTGTGGAACTTCTTCAACTTCAACCCTAGACACCAACAACATCATCTCCGAATAGTACTCATCAACACTCTTAGATCCCTGCCTCAATGCTTGCAATCTTTGATAAAGAGAATTGATGTAGTAACTTGGCACAAATCTCTTCCTCATAGCACTTTTCAAATCAACCCATGTTTCAATTGGTCTCTCCCTATTTCTTCTCCTAGGTTGCACCAATTGATTCCACCAATTAAAAGCATTCTCAACAAACTCAAGGATAGCAATTTGTACTTTCTTAGTTTCAGCATATTAATGATAGTAAAAGTACATATCCAACTTAGATTCTTAATCCAAATAATCCTCTAGAACTCCCCTTCCATTGAACTTAGGAATTGTGTACTTGATGTTGTCTTTAGGCTCCTCTCTCTCAACAACCCTTCTAGGCCACAAGTTCTCGTTGTAAGCTTGTCCTCCAGCTTCTTACTCCCTTAATCGATCCAATGGACCTCCCTTAGAAACTTCCCGTGGTGGTGGAAGTTGAGCTTGATTAGCCCTTTGTTGATTTTGGGTCTTTAAGGTATTCATCATTCGATTAAGTTGAGTAGACATTGTGTCCATTCTTTGCGCTAGAGTTTGCAACAAGGTAGCCATGTTTACTTCCTGATTTTCTCCAACCCCCTTATCTCCCATTGTACCTGCAATAAAAGGTTAGTATCAATAAAGAAAAATCCTCACAACACACACACACACACACACACACACACACACACACACACACACACACACACACACAATTGTTTACCGTAATTTGCACTCGTGTTTGCACACAATCTACGTGGGTTTGCCCGACCTTCTAATCACTCTTGATGACCTCACACAATTACCTTTTACCACTCTTTTTAGCTCCAATAGGTCTAATGAGAACAACTTGTAAGGATCAATTCGCTCTTCTCGTGACCTACTTAAGGAACAAACAATTAGAAGCAAAACTTATGTGAATCAAAGGTAAGTGATCTTAAAACCAAAACAAACCAAGTTGCAGCACCCTTATGTCGATGTAGGTAGTCCCAATTTGCTGCAAAAACACAATCAAACAACCAAATCGTAATATCCAATTTCAAGCTCTTAAAAACCCTAGTTAAACCACTTAATTTCCAACTTGAAATTGATGAGCTTCCAAACTGAATTCTTTCAAATTAATACTTCAATTACAGCAAAAGCTTCCCAAAATCTTCAAAACAACTTTTAATTTCTCAAATTAAGGTCAAATTGAACCCTAATCAAGAAATCCCCAAAAAACCTGCAAGAACCCTAATTCCCAAATAACCTCCAAAAACGCCAACTCTTTTTGATTTTTTTGTAAATTTTCACTATTTTTTTCCAGAAAGATCAAGATGTAAAAACCTTAAATCTAAAATTTCAGCCAATTCCGACCACTAACGAATGCAGAACAAAAATCACATGTTTCTGGTCAAAAAAATTTTATTTATTTATTTTTTTAATATTTTTCGATATAACCTTGATGTATGATGACTCCAAATCTCAAATTTCAACTCAATAGAAGCAACAATGAATCTAGAATAAAAATCACAAATTTCTGAATTTTTTATTTTCAACTTTGTGATATGGATGAAGATGGAACTAAACTTGATGAATGATGAATAGAAGGACAGATTTATCGATTGATAATAAAAACCTGTGCTCTGATTACCAATCGATACGAATCTAGTTGTGATAGATTCAAATCTACCCTTGAAATCCTCCAAAGATCAACATGAAACACCAACTTCTAGACTTGATGAATTCGATAGTCTTCAACAAAGCGTCGGCCTTAGATGATTAATTAGACCTACAATTAACAACCTAAGATCACAAGATTCACAAACAACTAAGTAATCACTACCTAATTGTTTGCTAGGACTCTACAAGATTGAAGAAATCCTAAGTATGTTCAAACTAGAACAATGAAGCTAAATTCTCAAAGATGAACTCTTATTCTTGATAAACTTAACTTGGTTTACAATAGGTGATATGGATCCCTTATATAGAGGTAAGGGACGTCCTTAACCTAATCCTAAAGAAGTATGGGCCGCTATAAGGCCTTACAAGCCCAAAATAAAAGACAAGGAAAACTAGTCCAAGTCCAACTTGGAAAAATAAATAACAAAGCATAATTAAACAAGGATTGGACTTAGTCAAACAAGGCCCAATCCTAATGTCATCTAAACATAAAGATAAACTAATCTAAGATAGAATAAGGCCTTATAAGGCCGATTAGACCTAAACAAGCCCAATTAGGTCTCAATCGCAAGCAAGGTAAGAAACTTGTCTTCAAGTGGTTTCTTCATGTTCAAATCATTTTCAAAAGTCTTCAATTGAACTTCAATAATCTTCATATCTTCAAGATGAGTTCGAACAAGGCCCATAAGTGCATCCTTGAATCTCTTAGCTCTTGCTCTTGTCATTGTCTCATTAGGTAAGCTTAATGGGTAAGCTTAATGGATCAAATGGCATCTTCTTGGTGCATCGACATCTGCTTGGTCTCCATGAATCTTCATG
Source organism: Corchorus olitorius (assembly GCA_001974825.2). NCBI lineage: Eukaryota > Viridiplantae > Streptophyta > Magnoliopsida > Malvales > Malvaceae > Corchorus > Corchorus olitorius. The sequence continues at coordinate 27,189 of AWUE01018904.1, forward strand.
CTTCCTTGCAGCCCTTGCCCTCCATGCTTGTCTTCAAGTCCATGATAAGCCTTGGGCGCATCAAATGTTTTCTAACATGTGGTATCCGTGCTAGTTAAATTTGGACTAAAATCAATTTCATGAAATACGGTTCTGGGTTGCACCCCTTGTGTTTGTAGAAATTCTCTTAAGAAATTTGTCAAGTTAGAAATAAAATGCTATAGACTTTGTTTAGGACAAATGATGTAGACTTTATATAAGCACCACATTATTGGTATGTTTGGAAACATACAATAATAATAATGATTTGTGATGGCACTCTGGTTATTAAAAGCAACAATTTTATGGGCAATTGTCTCAGTGGAATCTTATGAATTAAAACCAATAGCACTATCAAAATAGACTATTTGTTGAAGTTCATAATTTTCCATAAGGATTCTGAAATGTTTTTTTTTTGGTTTCTTAATTAATCATATTTATTCTTGAATTGATATGAGTAATTGCCTACCCAAAGGGGGTTGTTGTTCATATTAATTTGGAGATGTGAGTACTTAGTAATTGGGTGTTAATCTGATCTTGTAAAGATATATTTACCCAAAGGTGATATTCTTTATTTGGTCTTTCTTGCTAAGTGCTTGGGGATACTCATATAGCATGCCATCTGTTTTGCTCAAAGGCAACAAATGGCGATGTGTTTTGGGTTCCCAAGGATTACATATATATTGCCCATGTATATTAAAATGTGATATTTTCCTCTTGCAGTAAGCCAAATTGCTGTGAATAACCAGTTGTGTTCCATTGAAACTTTGGTTGGTAATAACTACAAAAGTTGGAAAAGTTATGTGAAGTTGGCTTTCGGCTTAGCTGATCTAGACTTAGCCTTGATAGAAGATGAGCCGTCTCAGCCAACAGATGAAAGTACTGCTGAACAAAAGGCTCATTAACAAAAGTGGGAAAGGGCCAATAGACTGAGTATTATATGGTAATGAAGAAGTCAATCTCTCCAAGGTTCAAGTTAAGTGTGCCTGATGAAAACAATACAAAAAGTTTCTTTGAACCAATAGGACAATGTTTTTTAGAGTCTGAAAAGGATGAAGCTGGGGAACTGATGCAAGACATAACCGGTATGAGGTATGATAGAGTCTCTGGGATTAAGCCTCATATTTTGAAAATGCAGGGGATTGCCAACCGCCTAAACAACTTAAAGATCACTGTCACTGAACCCTTTCTTGTTCAACAAACCCTTAACTCTTTGCCTCCCAAATTTGGCCAACTTAAATCCATTTATAATGCCCAAAATGATTCTTGGAATGTGAATCAGCTTATCTCTGTATGTGTTCAAGAGGAAGAAGGATCAAAAGGGAACAAGGTGAGTCGGTGAATTTGGTGCAATACTCGAAATTTAGTCATTTTCAAAAGAAAGAGCGTTTTAATAATCACAAGGGTCAAAGTGCTCAAATGAAATTTAAGTCCTATAATCCTGGGGGTCCTAAGTTTGACATTAAGAAAGATCGCTCTTGTTGATGGTGTAATGTTGAAGGTCATATGACAAAGGAGTGTCCTAAATACAAGACTTGGTTAGAAAAGAAGAACAAGAAAGGTAACACCTTAACCTTCGTTTGTCTTGACACCTCTTTAGTTAATGTACCACCAAATTCTTGGTGGTTAGATAGTGGGAGTCCTATTCACATTGCTAATTCTTTACAGAGGTTCGTAAAGAAGCGCAAACCAAATGAAGGGGAAGTCAGCCATCATGTAGGAAATGGAGCAAAACTAGATGTCAAGTTTATTGGGACAATTGTTTTGAACTTTAAAAATGGTTCTAGACTTATTTTAGAAAATGCAATTTTTGTACCGTCAATGAGACGGAGTTTAGTTTCTGTTTCTTTACTTGATGAACTTGGGTATCATTTACATTTTGGAAATAGAAAGGTTGAACTTTCTTTGAATTCAAATTTTATTGGTGAATGTTTGTTGAAAGATGGTTTATATAAGTTAATTCTATCTGATGATACATTTATTTTGAATGTTGAAAATGTTGGGACCAAAAGAACTTTAACCAAAGACAAATTGTTTTCTTTGTGGCATAAACGTTTGGCTCATATTTCAAATGAAAGATTAATAGGTGGTTAAAACTGAAATACTCGTAGTGATGGTCTTTTAGCCTTGATAATTCACACAGATATTATAGTGGACCTTACTCCAATACCATTTGTGGTAAAATTATTTTGTTACCTTCATAGATGATTTTTCTAGATATGGGTATGTATATCTCATAAATCATAAATCATAAATCTGAAGGTCTTGACAAGTTTAAAATTTTTTAGGCAGAAGTTGAGAAACAATTAGGAAAAGTCATTAAAGTTGTTAGGTCTGACAGAGGTGGTGAATATTATAGAAAACTTGGGGACTTAGGACAAGAAATGGGACCTTTTTCTACATTTTTGCAAACTTGTGGCATAAAAACCCAACATACTATGACAGGAACACCTCAGCAGAATGGAGTGGCTGAGTGCCGAAATCGTACTCTGATGGATATGGTGAGATGTATGATGAGTGGAAGTAATTTGCCTGATTTCCTTTGGGGAGAAGCTCTCAAAACAGCCATGTACATTTTTAATAGAGTACCAAGTAAATCTGTCCCTAAAACCCCTTTTGAACTTTGGACCACTAGAAAGCCAAGTTTAAACCATTTGAAAGTTTGGGGCTGTCCTGCAGAAATATGGATCTACAATCCTCATGAAAAGAAGCTTGATCCCATAACTGTATCAGGATTCTTTATTGGTTACCCTGCAACCTCCAAAGGCTCGGTTTTATTGTCCTCAGCATAATACAAGGATTGTGGAATCTTTGAATGCTGAATTTCTTGAGAATGATGTTGAGAAATGTGATTGCCCACCGGTTGAACCAGAAATTGGGGAGTCTTCATTGGAGAGTCTTCTAAGACTTCCTTCATTCTAACTATTGTTCATGAAAGACATGGTTTATTACCTGTTGAAGGTAGAGAACCTGAACAACAAAATCATGATCTTGCCTTTAATGTTCCTCAAGTTGTTGATGAAAGAGAAGAAGCAACAATGACGCAATCCGTCGAAGAAATCAAAAGATCACAAAGACAACGAAAATCTGTTTTTCAGATGATTTTATTGTTTATGCCAGAGAGGTAGATTTTGATATTGGAGAGGTTGTGGATCCAATTACTTTTAATTATGCTCTTAATAGTTTACAGTATGATATGTGGAAATTTGCTATGGAGGAAAAGTTATTGTCGAATGTCCAACAATGGTGTTTGGGAATTGGAAGAATTACCTAAGAATTTCAAGTTCATTGCTTGCAAATGGGTTTTCAAAACAAAGAGAGATGCAAAAGGAAAGATTGAAAGGTTCAAGGCCAGATTAGTCGCAAAAGGGTATACACAAAGAGAAGGAATAGACTTTAATGAAACTTTTTCACCAGTTTCATCTAAAGATTCTTTCAGAATTATTATGGATTGACAGCACACTTTGATCTAGAGTTGCATCAGATGGACGTCAAAATTGTGTTCCTAAATGGTGATCTTTATGAGGAAGTATATATGCAGCAACCTGAAGGTTTTGTATTACTTGGAAAAGAGCATCTGGTTTGTAAGCTTAAGAAGTCCATTTATGGTTTGAAGCAGGCTTCGCGTCAATGGTATTTGAAGTTTCATGAGGTCACCATTTCTTTGGGTTTTGAAGAAATACTGTGGATCCTTGTATATACTTGAAGGTGAGTGGGAGAAAATTCATTTTTCTAGTATTATATCTTGATGATATTTTACTTGCCAGCAATGATTTAGGCATGGTTGTGGAGGTGAAAAAGATGCTTTCTAAACATTTTGACATGAAAGATTTGGGTGGGGCTACTTTTGTTTTGGGCATAGAAATTTATAGAGATAGAAATAGGAAGATTTTGGGACTCTCTCAAAGAGTCTTAGAACGTTTTGGGATGAAAGATTGTAATCAACTTTGATGTTCTTGAGACACCAAGTTTGGCTAATGAGTCTGCAAAAAAATTTGTCTCCCTAAAAATATGAACAAAGACCGATAATCTCTAATAAGTTAGACAACCTATTAAAGAGATTACTAAACTTTCATAGCCTACTATCAAACAAAAAGTAATGAGTTCTAAAAGTAATGTAACTTAAAATAATTTTCTAACAAAATTTTAAACCCATGTGTGGAACACATGACAAAGTACGGCACGGCGGGCTGATGATTCACAGACTAAGAAGATATTCGAATTAGATTTTATTCCATGATTGTAAAAACTTTCTAAAAGTAGGTTTAATTCAAGACCAAGAAGACAGATGATTGTATTGGATAAAAGACTTAAAGGTGAGTTCAGTAGTAGTAATTAGTAATACAAGTAGTGTGCTTTGGCTTTCCTTTTTCTATTTCTTTTTTCTTTTTCAAAAGGTTTTCTGCGTAGATATAAGAAAAATGATTCAATATGCGACATTTGGCATGCTTACCCCGGCCACAATGACCAAAAGAGAGCCGCATGTGACCTCGACATGAATCTTGATCAAGTTTTCCTTCAAACTCCGTCGATGTTGTTTGTGCTTGTATACATAAAAAAAAAAATTGACTGCTACTTTCTTTCTTATTACTCCCTCCCATTTAAAATAAGTGAAACATTTCAATTTTTGCGTCTTTCAAAATAAGTGATACAATTACAAAATCAATGCAATTTTACTCTTTTTTCCATATGTACCCCAAGTATTAATTAAAGTGGTTGAGATTTTAATTTTAAGTGATCTTGGAAAATTAGGAAGGGAGAGAAAATTTATTAATTAATTGTTTATAAAAACTTTTGAAAGGTAATTATGCCATTTTAAGTAAGTTTTTACTAAATTTAAAATCAACTAATCATTGACTTGATCTGTGTAATATTCCTCGTGTTTCACTTATTTTGAATGGGAGGGAGTAGTAATTCTCAATTCTCGTCCAAAGCTCATTCATTACTCATTGCCCTTGCCCATTGGCCATTGGTTGCAGCGCAGAGGAAGGCAATCCCAGTCATTACATTGTTTGAAACATCCTGTAGTACCAATGTACCATCCACTGCAAGAAGAAAAAATCGACAAACCCGACATATCGTTGTTAAGGCAGCTAGGAGAATTTAAACATTTCCAAGCTAAAATGAATTACACAAATATATTCAATGTTTCCATCTTTTCGACACTTGCATGGTACAACATCCTATCCATTCAAAAAAAAAAAAAAAGGCATGCATCTACAGCAGTCAATTACTACTTTATACCCTTCTGTGCCTAAAGGTACATTGTTTGAAACATCTTGTAGAAATTTGTGTTGCTACACTATATAGTCTATAAAGGCCGTATTTACTATCAAAATTGTGCCTTAAACCGTGCCCTACTTTAAGCATTACAGGTTTTAGGTATCAAGTCTCCCACCAGAATCACGAACACTCACCATTGATGATGTCTGATCTTAAACATTAATCATGGTTCACAAGTCACGACCATTGCATCTGGAATATCCCTTCTTGTGATGCAAGCCATGCCTCACAACTATTATAACGCTCAAACGGGTGCTCTTCATATCTTGGTCTTTCATCTTCCCTTCTCATGCATCCTGCAGGTATCTCAAAGGTTGATATAGATAAACTAAATCCACCACCAGATAGTATAAAGATTGATTACTAAACCCAGCAAAAGTAGGAAAGAAAATGAAATATACTCTTAGCTCTTCGCCAGCTAACGCTTGTTAGCACAGAATCAGAAAATTTTTCTTCAAAGAGCAGTTTACCAGACTTGACACTCCACAGCCGCAAAAAGCAGTCCTCTCCTCCTAAGATGAAAATGAAAATGTTTTCAGGCTCAAATTCACATATCTGCTAAGATTACTTATCCATTGAAAAAAAGAAAAAGAAAATTGCTAAGACATGCATTCAGTTGGTATGGACCTGACATAACAAATCTCTCCGATTGGTCAACTCCAAGCTGTATACGAGTATGAGAATTTACATGCCCTCCATAAGATTGAACAGCTCCTCTCTTAGTTAGGCGGTGATCATACAGCTTCATCTATCACAATTTAAAAAGATATATATATATATATATATATATATATATATATTCATAAGAGAATCCATCTAGACATGTCCTAAAACTACAAGTAGTACCACAGATACAGTGGCTACAAGAAACAAGGCAAATGAAACAATTATCTGACCGATATAATTTAAATAAACTAAACAGGGAGGAAAATTAGGGGTAGAGGTGAGATTTCAGTGAAAGTATAATATAATTTATATAAGGGCTTAAGGGGATAAAGGAAACTAACCGAACCGTCCATCGAGCTTGCCAAGAAATACTGATCATAGGACTGAAGTGATACCAAACTTGCGGAGAAAAAATTGTAGCAGGAGTTAATAGAACTCAAAGCAAACAGAAGACTAGAAAACAGGTCTGATTGAAACATCAAAGCTCGCTAACCTAGAAATAGATGACGGCATATAAATGGTATGAGATGGACATATGTGTCCTTTGAGCTGTAAAACACGACAATGAGATACATTACCCTCAGATTAACCCAAAAAAAATAAAGTTGCAAGTAAAAAATTCAATATACCTATAATATGAAACGAAATGAGATACACTACTTGAGTTGACACTTAAAAAGGAAAGAAAAGAAAAGGAAAAAAATGGTACTATAAGATCATCTACAAAAAACAAATAAGCACAACGAAAACAGCAGTGTCAATAATTTTCAATCATAGATCCTCATCAGATTGTGAAAGAAAGCGAAGATTGTAAAATATGACCGAAGCCTGTCAATTTAGAGAATCATATTTTCAGCTAATTAAAAAGAAAAAGGAAAAAATTTCCCTAATGACTCGTGGCTCGGCAACTAGCAATGTTACCAAACTTCTAAGACCAATATTTACATAAGAGATATGGTTGCTGAGGTTTCAGAATTACCAAACACCAACATTTATCTTCCTCATATACAAACATATAACCTACAACTTAATGTCTCTAAAATAGAGTTGATACCTCAAACCATTGTTTCTGCTTGCTTCTGCCTGAAGAGAAGTAAGGTATCCGATGCCTGGTGAGTCTGGCAGAATTGCGCTCCTGGTTCTCACGAACATCAATAGTGACAATCGCTCCATTTCTGAATCCACACAAAACAAGATTTCCCTGAAATAATGCAATATTCAGGATCAATATCAAGAGATGCATATGCTGCAAGCTCAATGTAGCAAGTCTATTACTGCATTGCCAGAAACAGAATATAATGTACTTGTGTGATTATGGAACGCATTATGCCACTAATTATACCTCATAGCTTGAACCTGGACAACAAAATATGGTCCCTTGACCTAAAAAATGAACTTATTTGGTTCCTACTTCCTAGCAGGTGAAGGGAGTAACCAAAATTTATTAGGCATGATTGAATACTGATATTAACGAACTTGATTTGCCCCTTATAAATTGATACATTACTAAAATGCTCATCGATTAAAGTACAGCAGCAATTGAGATCATTGGCAAAAACCTTGAAGGATACAATACTTACCGTCTGATCAAATTGTTGGGCCAAAACGTCACTTTTGCTACGACACACCCATGTTGATGTTCCCCTTTCCACATTGATCAAAGCAGCTCCAAGATTGGTTCCTATAACAATCAAACAAGCATATATAAGTTAAAGGTATCTTCAACATCACATAGATCGATAGGCAATAGCAGGTAAAGGTCACTATCCCCTTCTTTATTTACTTATTCTGTTGAGAAGTGGTTATGAAAATAATTCAAATACATATAGCCACAGAAAATTTAGATCGACATAATTAACTCATGGCAATTCACCAATTAATTGCTTTGCAGCTTGTGATTGAAGAAAAGCTAAACCAAGATTGGGCCTTAGCTCCAGTAGCTAAATTTTATGTCTAATACCATGTAAGTGTGGCCTACATTGAACAGAGAAATATGCTACTTCTCAATGTCTTCATACTGAGGATGACATGGCAGAAAATGGGACACAGGAGCTTGTATTACTTACCATATGAAAGACTAAAAGAAAGGTTCATCATTCTAGCTAGAGGACAATGACATAATAGAGGAATTAAGATATCATAAATTTTTGAAAAGCTATATAATTCCATGCAAGAAGTAGAAGACAGCATGAAGCCTAAATCAAGAATAACATAAAAGAAGATCAAAAACTTAAAGAGAAAATGAGAGGAAGAGGAAAAAAGAACTTGCCAATCACTGCTCGACTTGTATGAGAGTTATAATCTGAAGTCCAAATGGTATGATTGAAAGATGCAACTGCATGTAACCTTTGACTTTGAGCCACTACAGGACCTAGATCTACTGGTTCCAGGAGATTAAGGATATAAACACATCCACCAGCAGTCTCAGATCCCAATGTAGTTATCCTGTATTCTTATGTTAAGATGTGCAAGTGCAAAACTTGAATCTTTTCTCTAGATGCAGACTTACACATATGAAGTTTGAGAAGTCTGTAGCAGAAGGGCAGACTGCAGCATTTAAATTATGTAAACAATCAAGTAGGTAGGGTAGCAGATCCATAGACAGATGGATTCCAGATCACAACCAAGATCCAAAAATTTCAGTGATTAATGTCATCAAAGAAAAGAGGTTTACATATAGATTGACCAGCAATTTGGGCTGGAGCCTTCCTAGAATTAAATCCAGAGAATTACAAAGCTAAGAACCAGAACAAAAGTAACACTTTCTTTTTGTTTTCCAATCCAGTAAGTAGATCTGAATAAAAAAACTTTTAACCAATTCAGCTCAAAGGAACGTTAAGTGTTGCCATTGCATAAATTAAATAAATGATTCTAAAAAAAGCCATAAATTATTCAAAATAAGCAATCAATGAAGGATACAATGCTTGTTGGACCCTAAAATTATCATCATTTGTGAAAAAGGGGCGCTTTTCCGGCAATCTAATACAAGAAATTCTCGATGACATCTCAAGTGAAGTACTCGGGTGCATCCAGAAATGACCAGGTTTTTCATTACTCTTTGGTCTGCCAGAAGGCCAAACATGATCTGGAACGTATATTACCCCATAGTCAGAATGTACTCCAAACTTTTCAACCTTTAAGAAACTGCAAAAACACCAAACTTAAAAAAATGCAATAGCTCAACATGATCAAAATGCTTATAAAGTAGCAAACAAGTAATAGAAAAATATCAAACAAAGGATGATAATTTGTTGCTTTAAAATGCAATTGAAGAAGCTAGTGTTACGGTACAATGACGCTTGTAAGACAATGAGAAATAAATGAGACTAATATAAGGCTTGGAAATACAGTACGCATGAAGTAAATATTACTATTTAACCCAATGTAGAACACATGCATGTGCATGTGTGTTGCTGTGGTAGGTCAATGCATCAAAATATGTAAAAGCTCCAATTCAGTGATTGGAAGGCACAGAAAATCCAGCATGCAGCAGGTAGCACCAAGAAGAAAATCACTTCATTTTGAGAAAGAAAAGTTGCCAAAGAAATTTGGAGTTGTCCACAACAAAATGTAAAAGAAGACCTAATTTAGATGGTAGCACCACTAGGAAGACCATCTCATGCATTGTGTTCCTCACACTTTTATCATAGATTCCAGTTTTCAAGAACTAAGGCATGTTTGGATCTCCCAACTATACAGCTCTCTAGGGTGTATTATCACCAGATGACATGAGACCACCATTCATAAATAGGTCATTGCTCATGCTCTAAACACACCAACCAATGAACACCTCTGCAGAACATATCTTCCCACCACTAAATGTGATAAAAGCAAACAAAATCTTTCAAATTACGACTCATGCCCTATGTGTCAATATATTTTAGGCCTATCTTTAATAGTAGAATTTACAATACAACTATAGAAAAATATCTTGACGACATCTTGTATATGGAAGAGAATGCAAATACATCTATGTTTGTTCCAACTTTGTTGATACCTCAAAGAGCCATCTATACAGCCTGCTAGTAGAACATCTGTTTCAGTTTCACCCTCTGGTGTCTGTACACTAATTTGTGCCTGTTCCAAAGCACTATCACTCATATTAACAGTATCACGATACCTCCAAACCTGAGATAAATGGAACATTGAAAAAATAAGATAATGAAATCTCATTTAAAAAAGTTATGGAGAACAAAATTCTGAATAATCCTTTTAACAATTTCAACTAGTATAACCAAAAGAAAAAAAACTAGTACAGGGCATACAACTTCATAGAAAATAATACTATTGTTCTATATTCTTCACACATTCCCAAATCACAATGGAAACACATTCCCAAATCACAATGGAAAGGGAAGAAATGGTTTGATTAATCCGCAAGAGAAACTAAAACAAACTCCTTAAAAGATAAAGAAGTATACAGCCCATCCAATTAGATGAATTAACGGACTAACACGAAAAATTTGTAAATTCCAGAAAATCAGTATATAAAGTGGACAGTCAGTAAATTACCACAGGTTTAGAAGCTTGTAACTTGTGGAATTCCTCCTCAAAGCTATGCCTCCCTCGATCAAAAGTAAAAGCATTCCCATTTAACTCTCTAAGACAAAGCAGCCTAGATACAGATGCCCCAGTGTTTGGACACAACTTGGTTGCCTGCAACAAAATAATAAAAGAAGTTGAAGATAGAAAAAACAGGAAGCTGAGTGTCTGAAGCAAAGTTAAAAGATAGCCATGAGAATTGGGTAAATTTATTATTATTAGATAAAATGTGTTCCAAATGAATAGTCTCAACAAGGTTGGATGCTAAACAGACACACATAGGCAGACAACATACAAAATGAATTAAATTGAACCAATTCAAATTATTATTGCTACGAGTTACGGCAAGCCTTAATCCTTAAACACTTAAGAATTCAATTGAAATATGTTTTCCAGAGTTTAAAGTAAAATAGGGAGGTGTCGTGTATATATCAATGTCAGGCATAAAAGTGGAAGAGAGAATTGGAAAAGAGAGTTATGTTATGATAAATTAAGCACACACCTCTGGGTCGATGGAATTTGAAAGTGGGTTTTTTTGGGATTGCGAAGCATTGGAAGAAGAGCCGGGAATCCGAGGTTTAATGGGGAAATACCTGTTCTTCTCAGCGTCGTAGTAAAACCCAGGGAGCTCTGCTACATCAAGAATTAGTTATAGATATATATATATATATATATACTTGGAGAAGAAAACTTAGCGAGCGAGAGCGTAAAGAAAGTAAAACCTTGTGGCATGTTTTGGGGGATGAAGGTATCCTAGCCTGAGTTCGAACAGCGGCGAAGCAGAATCAAAAAAGCTAGTGTAAGTTGCAAGTTAGAAGAAACTCAAGATCAAGAAGCGGTGGGCGGGGCGGGGGCGCCGTTTAATATATAGCGTTCCGTAGGAGGAGCTGCTCTCTGCCCGTGTGCCTGTCTGGGTCTGGGCTGAATATGCGGCCCACGTCACCACTTCTACGTTTTTTTTTTTTACAACAAAACAAGAACGTTACTACTTAAAACGGCTTTGTTTTGTTGTTGTTTTTTTTTTCTTCTTCTTCGTCTTCATTAATATATTTATTTTGTTCATTCCATTGTGAAATTGTCAATGAATTTGAGTTTAATAGGTTTTTAATGTAAAAAAATAATTAATTGATTGAAATGGAACTTCTTTTTTGAAAGAATTGATAAATGGAGCTTATCTTAATAAATGGATTCGTCTGCGCTGCCGCGTCGGATGTTCAGCAATCCACTTTTTTGAATAATTTTCTATTCAAATTAAATTGTTTGATGTGTAGAAAATTTCGAAAGTACTATGATTTTAAATGTGTTGCATCTTTAAAAGGCTATACTATTAATATTGAACATATGCCCTAAAGTTAGCAATAAATAGTAAATATTAGTTTGTACATGGACAGGTGCAATAGCTTCAATTTTGTTGTCTTCTCTAAAGTGTGTAGCACTTAAACAAAAACTAAGTTTACTCTCTTCTTCATATGGACATGAAAGGTCCGAAGAGATGTTACAATTCTAGATAATTAAAGGGGATAGGATTTATTATAACACATTTATGTGAAAGGAAAGGATAATTACACAAAATGGCTCAAGGCAAGAACCTAGGGTTTTCTTAGTAATTTGGCAAATGAGAAAAGACAGAAAAGAACAAAAAAATTTCAAATGGAGCCTCCTCATCGACCCTCAAAAGGGGCCTTTAGTAAATTCCCTAGGTCTTTCAAATAATATTTAGTATATATATATATATATATATATATATATATACCCTAATTTTGGTAAAATAACTCCTATATATGATCCTTGTTTTCAAAATGACAAACAAAATTACAAGAAACACAAACTTTTTGAGAGATGAAAATTTCACTCCTAGGGTTTTTTCTCTCGTGAGTGTTCCCTTTTGTCGGCGCACAAAATCCTTTTGTGCAAAATTATCGATTTTCTTTCAATTCCTTTTGGCTTTCAATTTGGATTAGGGTGGTAGAGAGATGGCAGACGGTTTATCGGATCTGTGGGATGGGTTTCATCTTATAGAGGAGGAAAATTTGGAGGTGGTGGTGGACCAAAACATTATAACTGAAACTCTAGACTAAGGAAAAGCTTGTTTGATCGGGAAGCTTTTATCTGACGAGCAGTTAACACTGAGGTGATGAGGAATGTTTTTCATATGGTATGGAATTTATCTGGAGGATTGAAGGTTCGGGAAATTGGGGAAAAATTATACATATTTCAATTTGAAATTGAGGTGGAGAAGGAACGTGTCTCACAGCAGGCACCATGGAATTTTAACAAGGCCCTTTTGGTTTTGAAAGATTATGATGCCTTTGATAGTGTGGAGGCGATTAAATTGGAGTGTTGCCCTTTTTGGATTCAAGTTCATGATCTTCCGTTGGGCTTTATGAACGAAGGTGTAGGTAAGATTATTGGTGAGTCTTTTGGAGGGTTCGTTGAGATTGATGCAGGTGGGGAGAAGATTGCTTGGGGGAGATTTCTAAGAATTCGAGTAAGGCTTAATGTGACCAAACCTTTGAGACGAGTAATGATCCTTACTGCTCCGAATGGTGGGAAGATTTTGGTAAGCTTTTGATACGAGAAGTTACCAGATTTTTTCTATGTATGTGGTTATTTAACCCATACAGAAGGTGAATTGAGAAAGCAGTTATTATGAGGAGGGATAAGGGGAAGGTAACTAAGGAGTACGGCCCATGGCTTTGTGCAGAAGTTCCTCGATCGAAAGGGGTGAAATTCGATGGACCTGGTATAAGTGAAACGAGGACAGGGAGAGAAATGGACAAGGAGAAATCGGTTAATGCAGTTCCGAATTATGGGCATATGAAAACGGTTGAGCATAATGTTAAAAAAGCTATTGTTCCGGTGAAGCAACATAAGGATAATCCCCAGGATTTTCAAGATGATAATACTGGAATAATGGAGAAGATTCAACCAATATTGTTGCAGCAAGGAGAAGGAAGCAAAAATCGGGATTCCCATGAGGCGTTGATGGAAACTGATTTCAATAAGATGGGAAGTGAGGAGGTTAAATCTAAGTCCAATAACAATGAAGTGGTCTTTTCGGATAAAAATGGAAGAGGAGCAAGCAAACTGTGGTGGGAAGGATTTTGTCTTCAAAGCTACAAATATTTCCTCATCCATTGGTGAAGGAAATCGTACTGGAAAAAATGGAAAAGGGAGGCCCGAACTAGTATTAGTCAGGAAGGAACTCGAAAGAATGTTGCTGCAAAGATATCGGGGAAAAAGAGGGAAGGCTCGAAGGTGTGATGATAACTAGAAAGAACAGTAGAGAAGATGGCGAATTGGCTTCGGATAGTATTTCAGAGTTTAACTCTCTTGCTATGGCAGAGGTTGGTGACAATAGCCAACCTCGCCAAGAACAATGAGCATTTTAGCATAGAATTGCCAGGGATTGGGGGCAGCCCGGGCAATTCCAAGAGTACACCAGGTGTTGAAAAAACACCGCCCCATGTTGGTATTTCTTAGTGAAACAAGGCGTAGTGGAAACGAGATGGAATGATTACGGTCTCGATGGGGATATCAACATTGTTTTAGTGTAGATTCGGTGGGTAGAGGTGGAGGGCTTTCTTTGTTATGGCAGAGCGATTGGGAGATTACAATTTTAAGTTTTTCGTTGTCTCATATAGATGTTCAGGTAGTTGAAGCCGATGGTTCCTTGCCATGGAGATTTACTGGGTTTTATGGCAATCCTATTACTGATCGTCGAAGGGAGTCATGGCAGCTTATTCATGAATTATATGAGAGGAGTTCATCGCCATGGGTATTAGGGGGCGACTTCAATGAAATTATAGCAGGTTCAGAGAAAGTAGGGGGTGGCATTAGATTGGAGCGTCAAATGCAGGCTTTTCGGGATGTAATTATGGATTGTGATTTGGAACATCTACAAGTTAATGGTCCTGAATTAACTTGGCGTAGGGGTCGAGGCGAAGCGGCTGTTTTTGAGAGATTAGACAGGTTTTCGGTGTCGAGGCAGTGGAGAAATATATTTTCTTATTCCGTTGAGGTTCATGAGTACTCAAGTTTCTTTGATCATTTACCTATCTTTTTGCAAAACGCTGATCAGCCAATTCAACAGGCAACCCTCTTCCCATAAGTTTGATAACTACTGGACTAGACATGAGGAATTTCGCAAGGTGGTTGTGGATTCATGGGGTTCGAATCATGCAAGTTCTCTACAGGAGGTGACGAGTAAAATAAGGAATTGTTCTCTGGAGTTTGTTCATTGGAACAAGTCGATATATGGTTCACTTGGGCTTAAAATTGCTAAGGTGCGGCAAGAGTTGTCTACTTGATATGATTCGGATAATGGTAGGTGGGATAAGGACAGTTTTGATGCATTGTTATCTGAGTTATCGGAGTTGGAAAAATGCCAAGAAATTTATTAGAGACAACGAGCTAAGTCATTGTGGATTCGGGAAGGAGATAGGAACACTTCATTCTTTCATAATTTTGCTTCCCAAAGGAAATCTGATAATTCGGTATTGAAGATCAAAGATGAGAATAATTGTTGGAAGACAAATTTGGATGATATAGCAGATGTGTTTGTAGCCTATTTCACAAAGCTATTTGCTACTTCGAGCAAAGGGAGGCCGACTGATTTTTGTACCAACATTAAGAAAAGGTTATCTTCTATACAGTTGGATATTCTTAATGAACCTTGGAGGGCGGAAGAGATTAAGCTTGCTATTGATCAAATGAACCCATCTAAAGCACCTGGACCCGATGGGATGACAGCGATGTTTTTCCAAAAATATTGGGAAGTATTGGGGGAGGAAGTTACTACTGCAGTGCTTGGATTTTTGAATGGTGACACATGGTGGGCAGAGCTTAATGTAACAAATATTGTTCTAATTCATAAAGTGCGGAAGCCAAGTTAACCATCTGAGTTTCGGCCTATTAGTCTTTGCAATATACTGTATAAGATTGTTTCGAAGGTAATTGCTAATAGGTTGAAACTGATTCTTCCAGATATTATTAGTGAGAATCAAAGTGCTTTTGTTCCTGGGAGACTTATTTTTGATAATGCTCTAGTAGTGTATGAAACTGTCCATAAATTGAAATCAAGAAAGTGTGGCAAACATGGGGCGATGGCTTTGAAATTGGACATGAGCATGGCTTATGACATGGTGGAATGGGATTATCTAGAACTGGTTATGGAGACTTTAGGATTTCCTGGTCATTGGATTTCGCTTATTATGACTTGTGTGCGTACCGTATCTTACTCAGTTATTGTTACTGGTAAACAATGTGGTAACATTGTACCATCTCGTGGAATCCGACAAGGCGGTCCTATATCCCCATACTTATTTTTACTTTGTGTGGAAGGACATTCTGCTTTGTTAAATAATGCTGATGAATCAGGTCTCATTCAAGGTGTTTCGGTGTGTAGAGCAGCTCCGAGAGTTACCCACTCACTCTTTGCTGATGATAGTTTATTGTTTGCGAGAGCTACAATGGAGGAGGTTGAGTCAATTTTGGATCTTTTACACCAGTATGAGCAAGCTTCGGGGCAATTTGTTAATATTGAAAAGTCGGCTATTTATTTTAGTAATGATACTCCTATGCTTAATCGTGAATCTATTAAGTAAAAGTTGGGTGTTCAAAAGATGCTGGCTGGTGATAAGTATTTAGGCTTGCCTATTTTAGAGGGAAGAGAGAAGAAGCTTCATTTTCAACATATTAAAGACAGGATCCGGCAACGTATTCATCATTGGCAAAGTAAACTGCTTTCTGTAGCAGGTAATGGAGTTTTAATTCAAGCAGTAGCTCAGGCTATCCCAGTATATGCTATGAGTTGTTTCAAATTTCCTAAAACTTTCATTCATGATCTTAATATGACATTAGCTCGGTTCTGGTGGAGTCATGGAAGAGATGGTCGGGGTATTCATTGGGTTCGATGGGAGGATTTATGCATATCGAAGTTGGATGGGGGATTGGGATTTAGAGATTTTGAAGCTTTTAATTTAGCTTTTTTAGCTAAACAAGGGTGGAGGTTAATTCATAATACTTCGACCCTATGTTATAAGGTTTTTAAAGCTAAATATTTTCCCACTTCTTCATTTTCGGATGCTACTATTGGAGCTAACCCATCTTATGTTGGGAGGAGTATTATGGAGGGTCGATCAGTACTTAAATTGGGATCGAGATGGCGATTGGAGATGGAGCATCGGTTAGGATAATGGAGGATACTTGGCTGCCTTCTTTACCGGATGGCAAACCAAGTTCAATAATACCTGGAATCTTAGATCATGGGATTGTTGTTGAGCTAATTGATAATGAGGAGAGATGTTGGAAGGAAGATTTAGTGCGGTCTCTGTTTTTGCCTAATGAGGTAGATGTTATACTAGACATTCCTCTTAGTTTGCAAAGGATGGAAGATAAACTGATATGGTTAGTTTCAAAGTTGGGCGGTTTTACGGTTAGATCCGCATATCATGTGGCCAGAATTTATCTTGATCGTGAAGTGCATGACATTGAGCTTAGAAATCCCATATGGAAGATGCTTTGGACTGCATTGATTCTTCCCAAGGTAAAGTTCTTCATTTGGCGGTTAACTCATGGTTTCCTTCCCACCCGAAACATTCTGCGCTCAAGGCATATAGATGTTATAGATGAATATTGTGTATATGGCTCATCGGAGGAGACTTTAGCTCATGTATTTTTTGATTGCCATTTTGCAAAATTGGTATGGTTAGAAGTAGCTAGTTGGATGGAGAATTTTGTGAATTCTAATGAGAACGCTGATGATTTTTGCCTGAATCTTTGTGTTGCTGCACAACAAAAGAGATGCCTTGATAGGGTTCTTGTTTGCTTATGGTTACTTTGGTTTAATCAAAATTCATGTTTACATGAAGGAAGATGCGCCACAACTGATCAGTTGGTTCGAAGAGTGGAAGTTGTGGTAAAGGATTTTGAGGAAGGGATGAAGAATATCAATGGCGAAAGAGTGGTAACTCGAAGGCATGTTGTGAAACAAATGGTCTCCGCCAGATCCTGGTCTATTAAAATTGAATTGTGATGCTGCTTTTGTAAATGCTAGAACGGCTTAGTATTATTGATGTATACAGAATGTATTTATATAGTAGGTTTACACATAGATATGGATTACATAGGTGAAAGATAGGTTACATAGAAGTATAATCTAAAGTGAACTCTAGCCTAATCTGATGAGAGTTGTTTATCCTTATAACCCTCCCTCAAGCTAGGAGAGCTTTGAAGAACTCGTAGCTTGTCTCGAAGGAGAAGAAACCGTGCCCGAGAGAGAGACTTTGTTAGGCCATCAGCTATTTGATCAACACTCGAAATATACTTGACAACTAGCTTTTTCTTCATGACTTTGTCTCTGACATAATGAAAATCAATCTCCAAATGTCGAGACCGGGAATGGAAAATTGGAGTAACCGTAAGGTATGTGGCACTCAAGTTATCACACCAAATGACAGGTTTAGTGGTAGGAGTCAGTCCAATTTCAGAAAGCAATGCATAGAGCCAATGTACTTCACTTGTAGCAGAAGCCAAAGCCCGATATTCTGCCTCCGTAGAGGAACGAGAAACTGTTCTTTGCTTCTTACTAGTCCAGGAGATGAGGTTTGAGCCATAGAAGATGGCAATGCCTGTGGTTGACTTTCGGTCAACAAGACAACCTCCCCAATCCGAATCTGAATAGACAGAAATTTGAGAACTGGAATGCTTAGTGAGATATAAACCATATCGTAAGGAGCCAACTAAGTATCGAAGTATTCTTTTAACAGCGGACCAATGCTGCTGATCTATTGGTGAATGCATGAACTGAGATACTCGATTGACTGAGTAAGCAATGTCGGGTCGAGTGATGGAGAGATATTGGAGTCCGCCAACAATGCTACGATATAGGCCTGGATCAGAAAACAAGCTGCTATAATCTTTCATCAATTTCTGTTGTGGACAAGAAGGAGTGGCAATCGTATTTGCTTTGTCCATATTTGCTTTGGCCAATAACTCAGCCGCATATTTAGATTGAGTGAGATACATTCCATCGGCTGTCCTAGTGACTTCCACACCTAGGAAATAGCTTAAATTTCCAAGTTCCTTAACAGCAAAAAAAGACTGCAAGGATCGAATCAAAGCAACAAGTGTTGTTAGGTTGGAGCCTGTGATGATTATATCATTGACATAAATTAGGCAATACAATCGATCATTGCCATGTGCATAGAAGAATAGAGATGAGTCTGTTTTGGAGCCAAGAAATCCAAGCTGAGCAAGCCTGTCTGTAAGACATTTATACCATACCCGAGGGGCTTGTTTCAATCCATAAAGAGACTTGAGTAATCGACAAACATGTGTTGGAGTATTTGGATCAACAAATCCTGTGGGTTGTTCCATGAAAACTTCTTCTTCCATTTTCCCATGAAGAAAAGCATTGGACACATCCAATTGCTTAATTGGCCAACTATGTTGTACTGCCAAAGACAAAATGAGACGAATAGATTGAGGTTTAATTACCGGGCTAAATGTCTCATTGTAATCAAGACCAGGACGTTGATGGAAGCCTTTTGCAACTAGCCGGGCCTTTAATCTCTCCACTGTACCATCCTTGTTCTTTTTGACTCGAAACACCCATTTACAACCCACCACATTTTGAGCAGTGGTTCGAGGAACTAGCTCCCAAGTTCCATTTTGCAGCAATGCATTGTACTCATCTGCCATGGCTTGCCTCCATTCTGGGTATTTCAATGCTTATGAAGCTGAGGTTGGCTCTGTTGGAGGATTGGTCATATGCAGTGAGGCTCTTGGTTTAGGTTTTAGGCTACCTGTTTGAGAACGTGTGACCATAGGATGTGTTTTGGTAGCCATGGTTGGTGGTGCTTGGTGATATTTGGTTAGATCAACAACCAAATGGAGACCAGGAGATGATTGCAATGGTGATGTTTCAATTGTGTTTGATGGTTTGGTTTTGATAGGTGTGGCCTCGGTAGAGGAAGGTTGGTCAATTGAAGGTGATTTGGAGGTATTTGGTGTTGGTATATTTTCAACAGTTGTAAGCTGCGGGTTTTGTTGTGGTGTAGGTGATGGTGTTGTGTAATTTTCTGTACGAGAGATAGACATGGGAACTATGTTTTTGGTGGGTTTTGTAGGTGCCACTGGACCGATACTCCCTTGGAATGGAAAAACCTGTTCATCAAATAAGACATGGCGTGAGATATAAATCTTGCCATTAGAGAAATCAAGGCATTTGTATCCTTTATGAATCTTATTGTAACCAAGGAAGACACATTTTGTTGATCGTGGAGCAAGCTTATGAGCAGCATAGGGGCGAAGCCATGGGTAACAGAGGCAGCCAAAGGTCGAAGTTGATCATATGCTGGCTTTTCATGGAATAGTTTTTCATATGGGCTTTGATTTTGCAATCTTGGAGTCGGTAGTCTATTTATGATGTAGACTGCGGCATCAAAGGCAAAGGTCCAATATTGTAATGGTATGGCTGCATGATTCATTAGTGCCAAGCCTGTTTCTACAACATGCCTATGTTTACGTTCTGCACAGCCATTTTGCTCTGTTGTGTGAGGGCATGAGCTTCTTTGAGAAATGCCATTTTCAGCAAGGTATTTGGTTAGCGCCTCATACTCTCCGCCCCAGTCTGCTTGAAAAGATTTTATCGATGTGCCAAAAAAATTTTCAACAACTGCTTTAAATTTAATGAACACATTCATGACATCAGATTTCTTTTTGATAGTAAATAGCCAAGAATATTTGCTAAAATGGTCAAAGAAAAGTACATAATAAACTGAACCATCAATAGATGTTATTGAAGAAGGGCCCCAAACATCGGAGCAAATAAGTTCTAATGGCAATTTTGCCTGAAACTGAGACTCTGGAAAAACTAACTTCTTCGCTTTGCTAACACTGCAAGCATGACTTAAAGAAGAATAACTCGAAGTTGGAAAGAAATGGAACTATTTTGCAAGGTTTGCCGAACAGTTCTGGTAGAGGCATGTCCAAGGCGAGCATGCCATGTAGAGAGACTAGCAAGATGTGCACGAACTGGTGGAGATTTGAAGTAGATTGGATACAGACCATTTTCACTCTGGCCTCTGAAGAGCACCTGTCTCGTGGGGATATCCTTTATATCAAAATGGTTAGGAAACAATTCCAAAGAGACATTATTTTTCTTTGTAAAGGAATGAACAGAAAGTAGATTATTAGAGGCAAATGGCACATGTAAGATGTTATCAAGATAAAAGGAATTATTTCCAACCGAAAAACAAGATGTACCAATATTGGATATAGGAAGGGATTTACCATTGCCAATGGTGACAGAGTCTGGTCCAGTATATTCATTGTGAATTGCAAGGTTTTCCAGATCCGAAGTGAGATGGTGAGTGGCACCGGAGTCTGCAAGCCATGGGTTCTGGTTTAGGAAGTTTGTTGTTGCCATGTTGCTTTGAGGTTTGTAAGCAGTCATTGGTCGTGTATTGGTAGGAGGCTTAGGAGTCGGACATTGCCTCGCTGAATGACCATATCCATTGCAAGTAAAACATGTCAAGAATTGAGAATCTTGAGCAGGAGTACCTTGATTTGAAGAGGTACCATAAGTAGAGTATTGTTGCGGAAAATTCTGGTTGAAATTTTGCCTTCCTCGACCTCTTCCACCTCGTCGGCCTCTTCCTCTGGACGGTGGGCTCTGACGTGCAACAAATTGTGCAGTGGGAGGATTTGTGATTGTGATTCGTTCTGCTCCAAGCTGAATTTCTTCGCTGAGCAAAAAACCATACAGATTGTCGAATTTGATTGGCTCCAATCGAGCTTCAAGAGCTCGGACAAAGGGGCGGTATTGCTCACCAAGCCCTCCAAGAACAGCATCCACAAGCAATTCTTCACCAAGTGGACTATTGAGTGCTGCTAATTGATCGAACAAGCCTTTTGCTCGCTGCATATATACAGTTATAGAGTCAGATTTTCGTTCAATTTTTAACAAAGCTGAACGGATTTGCCTTATCTGGGGTTTTGATCCGGCAGAGAATGAAGCAACAAGTTTCTGCCATGCGGCTCTTGCAGTGGTTGCGCCAACAACTTGAGGCAGCACTCCTTCTGACAATGAGCACGTAATCCATCCCAAGACCATTTGATCTTGTTGAAACCATTTGATGTAGGTAGGATTGGGTACATTGTTTTCCAACTTCTGGTTTGGCGCTTCAACATTGCCTTCTATGTGATCAATTAAATTGTAGCTCAAGATAATTGGGCGAATTTGGGTTTGCCACAAGAGGAAATTTGTCGGTGTTAGTTTCA
Source organism: Corchorus olitorius (assembly GCA_001974825.2). Classification (NCBI taxonomy): domain Eukaryota; kingdom Viridiplantae; phylum Streptophyta; class Magnoliopsida; order Malvales; family Malvaceae; genus Corchorus; species Corchorus olitorius. The sequence continues at coordinate 48,984 of AWUE01018904.1, forward strand.
CCGAGATCTGCTGTGCAATATTTGGAAAAGAGGAGGATTGCGTGGCAGCAGAATTGGTGGAGGTGGAGGCTGCTACGATAGACATATTTGCTGTTGTGGCGATGGAGAAATTGTTTGGAAAAGAATTTTGATTGAAAAAGAAATTGTTTGGAAAATAATTTTGATTGAAAAAGTTAGTTGAAGGCTCTTGATACCATGTAAATGCTAGAACGGCTTAGTATTATTGATGTATACAGAATGTATTTATACAGTAGGTTTACACATAGATAGGGATTACATAGGAGAAAGATAGGTTACATAAAAGTATAATCTAAAGTGAACTCTAGCCTAATCTGATGAGAGTTGTTTATCCTTATCAGCTTTTAATAATAGCTCAGGTCTATTTTCTCTTGGAATGGTTTTGAGGAATGCGAATGGAGATGTGATACTTGGAGGAATTAGTAGTGTTGAAGGTGTAGCAAGTGTTCTTCATGTTGAATGTATGGCAATTATCTTTGGTTTAGAGACTGCATGGGAGCATGGATATACAAGTTTATTAGTTGAGTCTGATAGTAAACTGGCTATTGAAGAGATCTCTAAGGGTTTGAATTCACTATGGTCTGGTGCTTATTTGGTCCATGATATTCTAGCCCTTTCATCAGAATTTACTTCGATCTCTTTTGTTTTTGTTAATCGAGAAGCAAATGTTCTTGCTCATAATATTGCTAAATCAGAATGTGTAATAGGTGCTCAAAGAGTGTGGAAGGATTACTTACCCTCACACATTTGTAATCATTCTCCTTTTTGATGAAATAAAAGCATAGTTTAAATTAAAAAAAAAATTGACAAACAAAACCATGCACTCTAATGAATTCATGAAATAAAATAAAATTGACCCTGGTCAAAAGCTATAGAGAACATTGATACATAATTTTATTTTACATAAGACACGAATAAAGTCAACTAAGTTCTTAGAACAACAATACCGATAATGTCTTATTATTGACAATAATTGCATCTCCAATCTCCAGTGGAGTCTCATCCGTCACCTTCATGCGATGTGGGCAGCTTTGTCCAAGATTTGCCATCTATTGCATTCTCGAAGGACACATTTCTGATCTCTCGAACCAATTCACGTACCAAGGAAAGTACTTCCTGAACTAAATTTGCATTATGATGATGAGTCAAAGAAATAGCCTGCAAATTAAAAGGAAGTGAAGGACCACTTTGGCATCTAATTCCACAACGGATCACATTGATACATATTAAGGGTACAATATTATTCCAATTTAATCCTCTAAATAATTCATTTCCAATTTAGGCGATGCCTGGCGCCGGCGTCGACAATAGTAATTCATTCTCTCCAAGTGTGGGTTGTACTAATATAATTATTATCATCCCAATAGTCCCACATAAAATGTTCACTTTGTCCAGATTGATAATACGAAGAGTTAAAGGAGTATAATGGGAGATTATGCATGCTTTCCCAGGCCGACGAAGCAATCGGAATAATTTGTTGTCCCATGTTAAGATTATTTTGGTCTTGGAATATTGGTGATGATATATCTTGATGCAACGTGGAGAAAGATTGAGGAGCTGATGAAGCTTCTGCAGCTAGAGTGGTGATCGGGAAAGCTGGTTTCCTGTCTACCAGATTATTACAATGATCAACATGAATAAGGGTGGTCCAAGGCAAGAGGTTGCATGAAGTTGAACTAGTTTTGGCGTTAATGTGATGAAACGTTTTAGGAAGGAGGGTGTGAGTGTTGGGATCTAAGCCCTGGGCGAGAAGCTTCTTCTTGATGCAGGAATTCCAAAAATTCTTGACCTCATTGTCTGTCCTTCCAGGCAAGTGCTTTGCAATCTGAGCCCATCGATTGCCGAGTATCCTATGAACATCGATGATCATCCTCTCTTCTTGTGCACTAAATGATCCCCTTTTCAGATCCGGCCTCAGATAGTTTATCCATCTCAGTCTGCAGCTCTTACCACATCTCTGCAACCCTGCAAGGCAAAATTAAGATAGAGAGGAGTGCATTTGAAATTGAGCAGAAATATAAATATAAATATACCTGCTAGTTTTGGAAGAGAACTCCAAGAAGCATGGCCATGGGTGGTTATGTATTTGATCAGCTTTTCATCTTCTTCAGGAGACCACAGCCCTCTCTTCACTTTCTGTTTGTTGCAGCACTGATGCCCCATCTATATATATATATAGATCCTAAATAAGAAGAATTGCAGCTATATATAAATTGATGATCTTCAAAACCTCCACTCCCCCTAGTGGTGAATATATATATCGTCTACCTGCTTAACAATATTTTGTGTTTGTACATAATTCACAAATGCTGCATCCCTCATCTCCTCTTATATATATATATACACACATGCATGTGAGTTAACTGTTCTAAATTTTGATACTGAGTGAGTTAGTTTTTTCTTTTTTATTAAAAAAAAAAAGGCAAAGATAATCATTCATTAAAGATAAGAGTACTTAGTTAGTTAGTTATATATTATAAAGTATGATCATGAAAGAAATATATATAGTTATAGAGAGAATAATTAAAGAAAGGGAGATAGAGAGAGAGAAGAGCAGGTAATTTAACTTGGGGTGTACTCATGAAAATTTAAGGAACACTGCTAGTTCTCAACTTCTCATTGAGTATTTTGGTAGCTTCCAAGCTTTGTCTTTTTTCACACTTTTTGCTTTCACGTGCGTTGCATGTGACGGAAATAATTGAAATTAGTTGTGATTCAAAACATCCAATTATTGTAATCTAAGCTAATTAAATCACTCGAAAAAGAAAACGTAATTATTTTCAAGGAATACAATATTCAAATCTCATTAAAATCAAATAATTTCTTATATACCGTTATAAAAAAAATCCTTATATGCCCAAACATTCAATAAGAAATGATCAAATAAACAAACTATAATAAACATAACAAAGCCAACATAAAGCTGCACAAAACTGACACGCATTGAATAAAATGGGATTTGATCCTGAGATCTTGCAGTTCAGGGAGCATGCACCTTGCTATTGAGCCAAATGTTCAGGTGTAAAAAAAACATAATTAAATTGAAGTAACTTTTAAAATAAATATGAATAAATATCAATTTAATTATAAGTCAAACCATCCAATTATTGAAACGCAACCGCATCTATGAAAAGTAGATTTTCTTTATATAAAACATTTTTTTATATCTTTCATTTTGTTTCTTTGTATCTTCTAATTTGACCAAAATTTTCGTTGAAGGCATTGAAATTTTTGAGAGGTGCCACATATAGTTGCGCATGAGAGAAAACATATTGTGGTAGATATATTCCAATATATATTATGAATTGTTTGTCCTTGTGCTTTGTTGATGGTCATAGTGAAACAAAGACGGATAGAGAATTATTTCCTCCTGAATTGGAATGGATATCCTTCGTTTTTTGCTAGTGAAAGTCGAATTTTTTGAAGAATAATTTGTTTTCCAGCATATTGGCCAATTGCAATTTCTGCTTGTATTACGTTATGGTGGTCAAAGTGTTTGCAGACTATTCTTTTTTATTGCACAAACCATTAGATGTATCAAAATTCCTCAAAAGTATGATTCGACAATTTCTCTTCAACACCAATCTATGTGTTGGCAAACTATTAGGTGTTAGAAAATTTAAAAATTCCTCTTGATAATGGATGTTCGTTTCATCTACTGCTTCATCGAAATTGTTGAACGTCTTACTCTCATAAGGGAATAATTCTATCATCTGCTCATTCAGTTTGTCTACGTACTCATTTCTTGTTGTCAAGATCGCACGGTTGGTCATTTATTTTTAGATCCATTTGGAGCTATGTTTTAAGAAGATGAAGATTTAGACCCATTTTGGATCAATTTGGAGACACTAATGATTTTGTCTCATTTCGGCCTAGTAGGCCCATTAAGCCTGTTTGAGTCCGTGAAGCCCAAATTGTCAAGTCAGATGTCGTAAAGTCTAAATCTGATATTCTTAGACCCAATTCGTTAATATGAAAGCCCAATGAAGGAGTTCAAGTCCAATCAGTAATTATGATGCAGTAATGATTCAACCCTGATGCAACATTGTTAAATTCTATTCAAAGGAGGACTTCATAAGAGCAGTTTTTGAAGAAAATTCATAACTTTTGATCCAGAACTCAGAAAATACAAATGAGGTACCGTTGGAAAGAGGCTTCCAAGATCTACAACTTTTATGTTTACCTCGGGACCTAATTCTGCCGTTCTGATGGACGATTTTGCCCTTGAAATTTCTGGACAGAATTGATCTTCTCTTAAACCAACTTGGAGAATATTTTGGATGAAAATTCAAATAGTACAGATGATGTGGAGCATTCCTATTGGTCACTTTGGATCCTAATTAATGAGGATAATCTAAATTTCCATTAATTTAATAATGAAATAATTAAAATATTTTTTAATAATGGCAATTTAGAAATATATTTGAATAAAATGGTACAATTGGAAAACATAAAGTTTCCTCTTATTCGTATTTTTATATATAGTATAAATAAAGTAAATTATATAGTCATATATAAATTTTTTTTTTTTGAAGAATAGTTATATATATACTTAACTAATAATTACTTAAGGTATAGTTTCTTTGTTTGTAGGTTGGAATAAATGTTTGTAATTGTACATAAAAGAGAATTATATTTGATTGTAATAAATTTTCATTTGTACGTGCTTTAAAAAATAAATTCGATGAATATATGCGATAATTTCGAATTTAGCTAAAACAAAATTAAAGCAACTAATAATATATCACGAGCTATAATAATTGATTAACAAGCTAGTTATATCTTGTTAAATAATTATAGCATGGACTAAGGATTATGGAATGGGAAAGGAAAGAGGTATGATTAAGTAGGGTGGAGAATGGAATGATAATAATTAATATGACTATTTTAGGGAAGACCTAATGATTTTCAATGGGGAGATCACCCAAACCCACTTGATTTCCTTGCATCCAAAATTCAAACAACCCAATGATCCCTCAAACCTTTAATTAATATGTCTTATAAGTAAATTATTATAGTACTTTGCAATTAAAACTACTTTATATTTACTTTATTTATTTACACCACATGCATGTGTGTGTATGTATATATACACATGTATGCACGCACAAAGCATATATACAAATTAATAAATCCTTTTCTTCAATTAACCATTGCTTGAGGAATGAGGATGTCAATTCCTTTCCTTGGTGTCAACGAAAATGATGATGATTGGATCTCTCTCTGCTCACTTCCCTCTCATATCTTTTTCCTTTTCCGATTGTTTGACATTTTGAAGGAGGAAATCAAGTGCAAAAGCAACGCCGGAAATGGGGTGACATTAGATGCACAGACTTCTAAAAATAGTCTTAATTTGAACTAGAGGTGTTCATGACCGGGTCGGGTCGGATACGGGTCGGGCCCAAGTTTTGATCTAAACTTACATGGCTTGTCCAAGTCCGGCTCGACCCGATTAAACGGGTCTTAACTTATGTCCAAGCCCGCCTAATTAAAAAAAGTTTTGTCCAAGGCCCGTCCAAATCCACATGTTTAGTAATTAAATATATATTATTTATTTATTTTGAACTCATTATTTATTATTTAAAATATATTTATTATTTATTTAATAGTATATATTATATCTAAGATAGTAAAACTTAATTAACACAAGTGGATCGGCCCGTGCTGGCGCGTCGAGCGTTCAGAAATCTACTTTTTTAAACAATTTCCTATTCGAATTAAATTGTTTGATGCGTAGGAAAATTCGAAAGTATTATGATTTTAAATGTGTTGCATCTTTAAAAGACTATATTCAGGCATTTGGCCTGGTGGTAGAGTACTGGACTCTTAGTTCCAGCCTACCTAGACCAAGAGGTCTTAAGTTCAACTCTCACGGAATGTGAGTTTCTCTCACGGAATGTGAGTTTGTTTATTTGGTAGGTATGTAGTTGATAGTTGATAGTTTCTAGTTTGGGTTGAATTCTCATTTAGATGTTTGGGTATAGAGATTTTATTTGTTTATTTGGTAGGTATGTAGTTGATAGTTTCTAGTTTGGGTTGAATTCTCATTTAGATGTTTGGGTATAGAGATTTATTTGAATTGTAATGAGATTTCACTGGGTTTGTTTGTTGGGGAAGGGGTTTGTTGGCTCATAGATTAGCATTTCGGTATTGTATCTAATCATGTAGCGGTGTACGAGTCTTCCTGTGCGTTTGTAATCCCAATCTCTTTAAGAAATGAAAATGATTCTTATCTCAAAAAAAAAAACATTAAGCATATGCCCTAAAGTTAGCAATAAATAATGAATATTAGTTTGTACATGGATAGATGCAATAGCTTCAATTTTGTTTTCTCCTCTAAAGTGTGTAGCACTTAAAACAAAAACTAAGTTTACCTTCTTTTTCATATGGACATTTAGAAATTGTTATTAGTATTTTGATAAGACATTGCATCACTGGAAACAATTTGTTTGTGGTCTCTTAAGAATTCACAAATTACATCTTTAGCTAAGTTAACATTATTGAAAAACAAAAAATTCAAATGGAACCTCCTCATCGATCCTCAAAAGGGGCATTTAGTAATTTTATTGGGTGTTTCAAATAATATGTAGTATATATATATATATATATATTTTATCAAAATAATTAATTTACACATCTAATGAATATTTTAACTAGTCAATTTAATTAAAAACAAATAAAATAATCTAATTATTTAAGCATACGGGCCGGGCCGGGTTTTTATGGCTAAGACCAAGCCCGGTCCATTTTGTAAACGGGCCTTAAAATTTTGTCCAAGCCCGTCCAACGGGTTTCAAATTTTTTCCAAGCCCTGCCAAATATCGGACGGGCTTACGGGCTTGGGCGGATAGCCCGGCCCTTGAATAGGTCTAATTTGAACCATCTTTATTACTACAAAATTGTAGTGCGAAAATGTATGATCTCCTGAGGTTTCCGACCGGTTTCTTTAAATCATTAGTTTCTATTTGATTTTTTTTTTTAAATAAAATTTAGGAGTAAGGTGACTACCCTATCCCTAAGACCAGTTTCTATTTGATTTGATAAATATATAATATCTTTTAGTAGGTGACTTCCACCTCTTGATTCACTTACAATGAGATTGAGAAAGTCATAAAAGGGCATGGGTTTGAATCATGCCTCCTCTCCCTTTCCTTACAAACAACTTTTTTTGTTCAAACTGGAAAATTCCTTATAAACCATTTCGGAAATGAGGGTTGAAGGGAGAATTAAGGGCAGCCAATGAAAATCTTTTAGCCTACTAATAATGTTGAGGGAGAAGTGAGGGCCTGGACGAGGCTTGACTACTGTCGGTATATATATTATGTTTTTAAGAATTGATCATAATTACATGGACCACCATTCCTTTTTCCATTCTTTAGTGTGTTAATATATTGTATTGAGTAATATATATATATATATATATATATAATAAAATTATAGTAAATAATGTTACCGACAGTTCCATGATTACAGCTTTCGAGTTTTTTCTTACAATCAAAAGCCCGGCAAACTTGATTATACCCACTTGGGAACCCATATCAATAATGTCTTATAATCACTTTTTTTTTTCTACATTATGTTCTTTTATATGTAAAAATTATACTGTTGCGATTAAACAAGTCTAAAATAATAAATAAGAGCAAGAAGGTTTACGTGGTTCAATCAATTTGATCTACGTCCACGGACAGAGAAAGAGATTCTTATTATTTGGGAGAAAGCAATACAACACACCAAGAATATAAGATATAGACCCCTTATATAAACATAAACATAGGGTATTTAGTTCCTATTTTGACTAGGACAACTAATCCATACCGCGGGGGCTTTGCCTCCTGCATCCCGCCTATTCTGTGTCTTTCCCGTATGAGGTCAATGTTGGGCTGCAGTCTCGAGCCTTTGGCCCGATCCCTCCGCTTCCATCACAGACCTCCAGGAAAAATCCACAAAATTCATAGCTCCACAAATTTCGGGTCGAATCACATTTCGGACCGGATTAACAAGAATTCCAGACACAAATAACATATACTAACTAGTTTGATCTTTTCATGTTATGTGGTTGCTTTATTTTATTGTTATTATCAATTTAATTTGTCAATCATGCACTTCCTGCACAGAATTGATAATGTGTTATGTGCCCGAGCTATTTTACTACTACTTTTTTTATCCAAAAAAAGAAAAAACCGGTCGGGTTGTGGTTGTTGGTATCTGTTATATAAATGGGCCAGCAATGTTTAATAGTTTTGGGCCGAAACACATTGATTATGGGCTGCAAGACCCATTTTATCTATTAAGCCGACAAGTTACTAAAGGACGACCATTCTTAAAAACCAGAAAAACCTTCTAGAAGATTTACATAAAGTGATTAGTAAGAAGTAAGAACCGTTTTTGTTCAAAAAAAGAAGTAAGAACCGTTATCTCAAAAAAAAAAGAAGTAAGAACCGTTATCTCAAAAAAAAAAGAAGTAAGAACCGAACCTCTTGGTTTTCCGCAGTTAAATAGCTCCGCCTCCGCGCGCGCCTTTGCGAAAACTCGTTGGGGTTTGGAGTTTGGTTCTGTAAGAAGCTAGTATAATTCCAACTCTACTAACGGAGCAAGTACGATTGTATAAGTACTATGATTTTGGAAGTTTGACTTTCGAATCAATGGAAGGAATGAATTTGAAAGTTTGACTTTCGAACCAATGGAAGGAAGTGAGGGAAGCCATGGCCAAACCCACATTGTCCCATTACTCTTATTTTGGCTTCTTTAGTTTCATTAGAGCATTAAATTCATGGGCTTTAGGCATAAAGAATGCTTCCTCTCCTCGCAAAGCCTTGCTCCTTTACTCCAAAATGCACCGCCAATCAATTCCCTTCGACAGTTTTTCATTGCTTTTCACGCTCAAGTCCTGCGCCCCTTTGCGCAATTATAACCTCATTGCCCACCTTCACTCCCATATCCTCAAATTGGGTTTCGTTACCGACGTCTATGTTGCCACTTCTCTGCTTAATGCGTATGTTGTTGCTTCCTTTGATGACGCGCGTAAACTGTTCGATGAAACGCCTGACAGAAGCAGCGTCACATGGAATACAATGATAACCGGCTATTCAAGGACTGGAGATATAAACAAAGCACATGAACTTTTTGAGGCAATGCCTGTGAAAGATATAGGTTCTTGGTCTGCCATGATTGCAGCCTTTATGAATAACAGAAAATGGAATTCTGGGTTTGAATGTTTTAGAGAAATGGTAGTGAATGAAAGGATCAAACCTGACCAATTTACAGTGGTATCGGTTCTATGCGGGTGCGCTCACATGGGTTCTATTGGATCATTGCTGGGAAGATCGCTTCATGGGTTTATAGTTACAAATGGGTGGGACTTGAATGTCGAAACTGGCACGGTTTTGGTTGACATGTACGCCAAGTGTGGTTTATTGCTGTTTGCTTGTAGAGTTTTCAAATTGATGGAACAAAGGAACGTAAGGACTTGGACAGCATTGATTTGTGGTGCCGCACAACATGGCTATAGTGACGAAGCGCTGTCTTTGTTTGAGGCCATGCAACAGATGGGAGTGAGGCCTAATGAGATGACTTTTACGGGTATTCTCAATGCGTGTGCACGTAGAGGTTTAGTAGATGAGGGCCGCAAGTATTTCAACATGATCAATCAGTATGGTTTGGAGCCAAGGATTCAGCATTATGGTTGCATGGTTGACCTGTTTGGTAAGGCAGGGTTATTGGAAGAAGCTTATGAGGTTATTAGGACAATGAAGTTTGAACCCAATGTTTTTGTTTGGTCTTCTTTCTTGTCGGCTTGTAAAGAGTATGAGCAGTTTCAGATGGCTGAGAGGGTGATTGAGCAAGTTTTGAAAATTGTGAAGCCAGAGAGCGATGGAGGGGTTTATTCCCTTATATCTGATTTATATGTTTTAAATGAGAAATGGGATGATGCAGAAAGAATTAGGAAATTGATGGTCAATGTGAGGAAGACCAGGGGCTCTAGTTTCATAAGAAGTTGAATTCTATATGTTCTCAGGATGCTGATAGAATTTGTATGAATTAGCTATGAAGACAGACATTGCCATATATACAGGTTTGACCATCTGAAGCGTCTCCATGGTGCTCTGCTCTCCATGGTGCTCTGCTCTTCTTTCGTTAGTCGCTGTAACTTTACAATTTTGATTGTATCCTTTGGGTTCTTTTTGGTTACTATGATTCTTTTTCATCCACATTACATACATAAGATGACCAGGAATGATACTTATGGATGTTTTGAGGCAATGTTTTGAGTTTTTGTTAAACAAATATATCCACTCAGCAGTTACCAGTGAAAATTATCATTGTAAGACACTTCAGAAAAGTATCTCTGCTTAATAGACGGTTGGAACAAGAGTTGTATGCTACCAACTTAGTAGCAACTAGTTTGGCAGGTTAATTCAAAGAGTATGTATTAGTGTCCAGAAAAACATTATGCAAAAGGGGATGTCTGAGTCTATTACGTATAACACTATTTGTTTGATTGAGACACAAAGGTTTTTCTTGAAAGACGAAATGGTAGGTTTCAAATTTGAATTTAGATTAAAAGATTAATAAGTTGGTATTGCTTTGGGTGATTGGATGCAAATAACAAGAGAATATTTATAAATTTTGTAAGTATTGCTTCTCAAGTAAAACAATCTCATAATTCTCCTGTTAAAAAGATGAAGAAAATTTAGTAGTATTGTCTTAAGAAAAGAGATGTCATAACTGGTCATAAGTTATAACTGTATCCTCTCCTTACATAATTTTAATGGCTAATTGTTCGATTCAACGAAAAATGTTTCAAAACCGGTTCAATTTGGGCAATCTGTCAAATAGGATACAACCTTTCGCCCTCAATCTTAACTAGTCCCATGAAGAGGTTGTACCACTATTTGACAGATTACCTCAAATTAAATCGATATTGAAATGTTTTACCCTAATAAACCAAATTAAAAAAAGTTCTATCCGAAATTAAGCTTAAATTAAAACATTTTACCCTGAAAATTGAGCAATTAAACTAGTTTAATAAACTGGATTGCTAAATACCGCCCCCCTTTTACTAGTCACCGTCCCCCTTTGGACTATTTTGCCCTTTACTTTATTTTTCATCAAACTTCAAACTTTTCAATTCTCTCAACCTTCAAACTTTCAAAACTTAATCATTCAAAATCATTCAAGTAAAGCAATATCAAAACTCATGCACAAAGATTTTTTCGGATTGAAAGTATGTTTAAAAAAAAAGAAATTAAAAGAAAATCTAATAAGATTTAAAAAAAAAAACCAGATTGTAACGGGTCGCGCGCGGATCGCGACCCGCCGTGGTCCAAGTCGAGTCGCGACCCGAGTCGCAACCTGGCCATGGATCCGGGTCACGACGTGGGTCACGTGCGACCCGGACCATGGCGGGTCGCGATCCGCACGCGACCCGCTACAACCTTTTTTTTTAATTTTTAGATTTTCTTTTTATCTTTTAATAAGTATTGGTTGGACAATTCATTTAGCTTAAATGGGTATGAATATGTCAATATTAGCAAGAGGATTTTAATCTTTGATTAATGATAAATAGAAATTTTTTTTTTAAAAAAACATACTTTTAATAAAGTAAAATCTTTGTGTATGAGTTTTGATGTTGTTTTACTTGAACCATTTTGAATGATTGAGTTTTGAAAGTTTGAAGGTTGAGAGAATTTGAGAGAATTGGAAATTTTGAAGTTTGAAGAAAATAAAGTAAAGAGTAAAATAATGCAAGGAGTGGGGGCGGTGGCTAGTAAAAGGGAGTGGTATTTAGTAATACCCTTAATAAATCGTGTGAACTTCAGTTGTTCTAGTTGAAGAAGTGTTGAACCTCTTTTTCATTAGTAGAATAGAATTCAAAAAAAAAAATGCTGTTATTGGTCATGTCAAATTTATTGAGAGATTTACTTATAGTATTTATTTTTGGCCTCAAAAGCTTTACTATTTCAGTTCAGGTAAATCATAAATGGAGTAGAAGGGGTTAAGCCTAGTGGAAAAAAACCCTATTCCACGGAGAAGATAAAGATAGACCTGCAACCAAACACACCGTAACTTATAAAGGGTTGGCACATATAAATACCAAAATAACGCAAAACGCTTGAGGCTTGAACCTGAACTAGAAGGAACAGAAAGAAAGAAAGTAGTAGAAACCCTAAAACTAGGAATAAGCAGGACACAGCAACAGGGGGAAGAAGCTAAAAGAAATGGCGAAGTCTATGAGATCGAAGAGAGAGAAGAGGCTGAGAGCAATAAGGAGGGAGATTGTGGATCCCTATTACCAGAAGAAAGATGAAGCCAAGCTGGCTGCCCTAGAAGCCGCCCTGGCTGCCCCTAAGCTGCCCGCCTCCTCTGCTTCTTCTTCTGGTATGCAATTAGAAGCACCAGCAACCGCTCCCAATTCAACAACAATCAATCTCAATTCCATGGGTATGTCCTCAATCCATTTACTCTGAGATTTTAATGGGTTCAAATTGTTTTTATGAAATTTTAATTGAATTATTATTCATCCTTTTGATTTGGGTGTTTCACAGATGTGGAGATGGCTGGTGATGATCAAAGTAAGGGCAAGGCCTCCCTGAAACCTGCGGGTGGAGTTGGGAAGAAGTCCAAAATCAAGTTTAAGCTCTCCAAGAAGAAGCGCCGTGGTAAGGGAAAGGGTAGGGGGAAGCGTAATCTTTGAATCAAATCTAAACAGTCTACACCGACATTTTTATGTTTCTTTTTTTTTTGGTTTTTATGTTGTTCTAGATATTCTACTGTGAGTAGCTGGACGAGCTAAAGCTTGCTTGTTAGTTGTTAGCATTTTTTTTGGAATTTCAATTACTAATGCCATGGAATTTTGTTTAGCTCCTTCCAAATTGCAATTAATCTCTCACTTTATGAACCTCCCCTATGTTTTGATGATCATATCATATCGTTGTAAGTTATCAAGAAAGACTTGGATTAACTACGGCCGAGAAAGGCTTAAACAAAACTGATTAGCTGAACTTAATGAACAGAAACTGTGCTATGCAATTTTGAAATTAAATTCATAAGGCTGAAGGTTTATTTAGTTAAATGCGAGAATACTGGCTTTATTTTTGTGGTGATACATAGCATTATTTATGTTGAGGACAGTCTTGTTGTAAAGAAGACTATTTTATGCTTCTGCTGCTCTTGCGCAAAGCCTTCGCCATTAGAAGCAGCATTATTTATTCATCTGGGCACTTGGTAGGAAGAGGAGCCCCGCATAGCAATGGATTCCCTTCATAAATGGAGGAATCGTTGAATTTTGGGATAAGAGGAATCCTTCCAGATAAGTTGTTGTATGACAGGTTTAATTGATTCAAAGAAGCCAAAGATGTCAAGCTTTGCGGGATTTTTCCTGAGAGATGATTGTGTGACAGATCAAGCGACTCCAGCTGCTGCAAGTTTCCGATTTTCTCAGTAATACCATTGCTCAGAAAATTCCTTGACAAATTCAAGATCCGCAGAGAAGAAAGGCTTGTAATCTCATCAGGGATTTCTCCGGTAAGATGATTCCCTGAGAGGTCGATGCTATTCACATTTGCCTCAACGCTGCTATATTCCGGATCTCTTCCTCTTGTAACCACCCTTATTAGCCGTTCAAATACCTCGCTGCTTTTACCATGCACCAGGGCAGTCAGATTACTAATGCACTTTGGAATGGACCCTGAAATTTTGTTGTGGGAAAGATCTAATATGTGGAAATTTTGGAGATTACAGAGCTGGTCAGGTATGCCCCCACCAAGAGAGTTCGAGCCAAGACGAAGCATGAAAAAGGAAGATAACTTCTCAATCCACAACGGTAGGCTCCCTGTTAGTTTATTCCCTCCAAGGTCTATGCTTGTCAAACCTGTGCAATTTTGCAAGGAAGAAGGGATTTCCCCTTCCAGATTGTTGTTGCTCAGCAGCAGCACACTTAGAGAAGATAGGTAACCAAAGGAACTCGGGATATTCCCGGTCAAGCTATTATTTGATATATCAATGCCCCATAACATTAGTGAATGATACCAACAATCAGGGAGTACTCCAGATAACCTGTTGTTTCTAAGGGAAAGAATCTGCAGCCCCTGTATGTCACACATGGATGAGGGGATTCTACCCTTGAGAAAATTTCTGGAAATATACAATTTCTGCAACCTGGGCATCAACACCCCAATGTTTTCAGGTATTGGCCCTGAAAATAGGTTTTCTTCAAGGTTTACATCGGTTGCATTAGTGGACCAAGCTGGAAGAGGACCCTCAAAGCAATTAGAGCTCAGATCAATGGCGTTCAAATATGGAGATCTTAACTGGTGTGGCAACTTTCCCCTGATTTGATTGTTGGATAGAACCAAATAAGTAGCTTGAGCAGATACTTCTGAAAACCAGTTCTCTGGTATAATATCAGATATTCCAACATTTCTTAACACAACATATGTAAGTTCATTTTGAACTTGAAGCCATACAGGGAAAGATGGACCAACCATGCAGTTTTCAAGTTGGATAGTCTTGAGTTTGAAAGGTGGAAACCACCTGGAGGGCACACTGAAAGATAATGACCTTGTTGGCTCCGGCTCTGTTGTGAGGCGAAGATGCTGTAATCTTCTGAGATTCACGAGGTGAGTTTCTTTTAGTGCACCCTTCCAAGAATTTGCCACAAGGTTGACATCAACTAACTGTGAGAGTTGGCCAAAGCTTTCAGGAATTGTACCATTCATCATATTATATGACAGGTCTAACCTTCTCAGTTCCGATAGTCTTCCAATCGATGAAGAAATTGAACCCCAGAAAGAGTTGCTGGAGAGGTCTAGGTGTTGTAAATTTTTAAGCCATCCTAATGAATTAGGCAGTTCCCCACTCAATGAGTTCGAACTTAGATCAAGAAACTCCAGCTTATTGTTTGAGAAACCATTGAAAAACTCATGAACGTTACCTTGGAAATTGTTTGCTGAAAGATCCAGGATTCGTAGTTTGCTAAGGTTTGCAAATAGTCCAGGGATTTCACCCTCCAGGTTCAGATTATTAGACAAATCAAGGACTTGGAGGTTTTTCAGGTTTGCGAATTCAGCAGGGATTGAACCGGTGAAAAAGTTCCAGGTCAGATACAGTTCTGTGAGAGCGGTGAGATTGAACAACCAAGGAGGAAAAAATGGAGAATTGAAAGAATTCTCAGACAAATCAAGAACTGAAAGCGAGGTGAAGTTAACAGATGGTAATGAGAGTGGAAGACTTTTAAGGTGACACCAGTGCAAGCGTAAGTCTAGCAAGGAAGGAAGCATATTAATTATTTGCAGCCAATCCTCACCTATGTCATCGAGCTTGGTAAATCCCAGATTCAGATATTTCAAAGAAGAAAGAGTTTCGAGCCATTTTAGACTCGATGAACGTAATTCCCAGGGGCCATTATTGCTGTAGGAGTCTGCAAAGAGGTCCAAATACTGCAAACTTGACAAATTGCCAAGAGATGGTGGAATTTCTCCAGCAAACGAGGCAAAAGAGAGATTGAGATATCTCAAGTTTTTGAGATCACCAAAGAAATGGGGGATTTCAAGGCCTTGAAAATCATTGAGGCTAAGATCCAAGTAAGTCAGATATTCCAAGTGGAGCAAAGAAGAATCAATCTTACCGCCCAAACAAGAACGTTTATATGCTTCTGGATCACCAACTCCACCATTGATTAACTGAAATGGATTCCTAAGGTCGAGCTTTACAACATGTCCTGTTTGATTGTGGCATTTGATGCCTTTCCATGTACAACAATCTTGACCCACCCAGGAAGAAAGCCTGGCAGAAGGGTCGGTGAGACTTTGTCTGAGGACAACAAGTGCTTGTCTTTCGGTGTCTCTGCATTTGACATCTTCACCCGAGCAGTCAACAAGGTTTGAACATGGATTGAGCAGAACGAGCAAGATGAAATGAGAAAAACGGAGACGAGAAAGTGAGATGAAATCAGCCTTGTTACCCATACTGATAAGGCTTCATCAATCAGCTGCGGCCAAATTAGGCTCATTTATTTTGTGCAATTGTGCACTTGGCAGAGTAAGACTCAAGAGTGGCTAACTTTGCTTTTTGTCCATTATAACAAAAAATACTCATATTTGATATGGTGTCATCTCCATTACAATTTACAATATATATATATATATATTTTTTTTAAAAAAAGAAGCACTCATATTTGATATGGTGCCATGCCCACTACAGGCAAGGCAAAATCAGTATACCAATCTGAATTTTGCATAATGGGCCCTTTACTTTCATAAAATTGGATTAAGGGCCTATCGTAAGAGGCCTAATATAATAAAACCCAAATTTGAAGAAAAAGAGAGGCCATCCGGGGTGCTGCGTTTTGGACGCACTACCGTTGTATCTCCTTCAGCTGGTTTATTACAAAACTACATAGAGAGTACAGACGTAAAACTTTTTAATAATTTTTCAACAGTTTCTTTCTAGACTACAAACTAAAAAATATAAAATAGTAGTGATATTTTCTACTTAGAATTGGACTTTAAATTTTAAAATCTGAACTTAAGCATAACCTGACTTAATCCTTGCGCTTCAACAGCCTTTTCTTTTTTTAAGTACATACCCTTGCACAACCTTTGATTATTGGCAATTTGGCATCACAACCGATTATTCACAATTAAATTAAAAGTTGAAAAATGTAGAAAATAAATAAAATTATGAAAGTCAACTTTTGCCAAGTCAATTAATGTAAGCCTACTATCTCTTCATTATTATACTACACACTATAAACCTAATGTTCTAAAGAAAAGAAATTACATAGCAACAACAAAGATTTTTAGTCTTCCTTTATGTAAGAACATATTCAAATGAAGAAAGAATTGGTAATGAGTATGTGGAATAAGGGTGTCTAATCCTTTTTTTTTTTTTTGCTGGAGGTAATAATAATCTAGTAAAGAAAATGGGCATTTTGAATAATGAATATTCAATATTGATTTTTTTTTAAAAGGAATATTCAATATTGAATTGAATATGCGCAATGGTTCAATCCAATCGAAAGTTTGTTCTAGATTGATGCATATTGGTTTAACTCAATTATCCATCTCATAAGTCATGATAGAATTTTGCTTAAATGCCTTTCAAGTCTTTGAGCCTTCAAGCACTCCAACTTGCCTTTCAAGGTGCGCTAGTTTTTTCTTTGTCCTCGTTCCTCATTGACTCCATCTCTATGGGCAAAGACTTGGAAAAGTATTACTCCGTGAGAATAAAATCATCCATGAATTTTTTTGGTTTACAATGTAAAAAGATCCAAAAAGCAAGTCTTTGCTAAAAATATTGAAGTTTCTTTTGAGTTCCATGATCATCAAAGTCAAAAGTCATTCTTTAACCAAATTCTATTCATCCCAATTTATATTTGTTTACTATTAATGATTATTAATCATATTTTCTGTTTATATAATATATAAGAAAAGAAGAAATCATGAATTACTAATAAATGATTGATCAAGATGGCAAGCCGCGGATTTTATCTGGCAAGGTTGATGATATAAATTTCAATCTCGTGGGAGTGTATTTGTTGGGAGAATTTTAACCTATTAAGCCCTCGGTCCCATCCGAAACGATTAGTTTTAGGCCATTAAAATCCGGAATATACCCTTGGTTAAAAAAATAAAATAAAATATCGTGAATTAAAATAGGCTTTGCTAATTCTTACTTTTGGAATAATTATTTATTTGAACTTTGAAGCATGTGTATGGTATGGCTTCCATTCTAACTGAGGAATAAAGGTGCAGCTTCAAGAGGTTACCAAGATGGTATACAATCAAAATCAAACAGAACTAAAAGGAGTTGAGGTGAGGGGCTCCCAATTCTGTGGACATTAAAAAAAAATTTTAAAAAAAACCCCAAATATATAAGAGCTAATAATGCAATGAGGCCAACCATCTCAGTTTCTTCCTGGTAACAACTCTAATGTATTCTTTCTTTAGCAAGCAGCTTAATTAAAATAAATTAAGGGTCGTTTTCCCTTAAGGTTGAAGTAATATCCAGGAATAAGAAAAATATTAGCAATAGGTACAGAAATAATATCAGAAAAAAACATACAAGGATATGTTGTTGCTTTTGGTTAGTAGTTGAAATGTAGATAGCAACGGAAATATGGTAGTTCTGCTGACTTTGTCCACCACCTTCCCATCCTTTCCATGTCGTTTCCTTTACGTCATAGAAAGTTTGGCATCTGGAAAAGTAAACTCTCTTCTCTCCTCTTTGATAATATTATTCATATTCTATTTCTTCACCTCTAATTTTAATCATATACATATGTTTCACAGCGACTTCTTCTCTTGTTCTCGCCAGTCACCACCCGTGCCGTAGACTCTTGCCAAAAGAGTCGTCCCCCTGAGCACGCCTATTAACTTATAACACCATTTCCCACTCCCCTGTTTCTGTCTCTCTGATGAAATAATTCCGTAGGAGCACACCAGAGTTGTTGTTTTGATGAGGATGATGATGACATGCATATGCATGGCCCGGTATTTCAAGAAACTGATTGCTCTGTTTCTGGTTTTGGTTTTTGTATTGAGTGGAGTGTCTGCGAGGTTTGTGGTAGAGAAGAATAATGTGAGAGTGCTATCTCCTTTGAATCTGCGAGCAAAACACGACGCTGCGATTGGTAACTTTGGAGTACCAGACTATGGAGGCTTCATCATAGGCTCAGTCGCTTATCCAGACAAAGGCGCTAATGGCTGCGAGCCCTTTGATGGCCAACCCTTCAAGTCCAACTCTCCTCGCCCCACTGTTCTTCTTCTTGATCGTGGAGGTATTAACAATCCCCTGTTCATAATTTTTTTTTTCTTTTTTAAGATTCAACGGTGATGCTATAGCTAAACTTGTTTGCATAAGAATTTGATTCATAGTATTTGCATACTGGTAATAAGCAGCTCTGGTAAATAGTATAAGTGGGGGCTTAATTTTGATTCTCCTTTGGGGTTTTTTTTTTTTTTTTAATTATTATTTACAATTTCATAATCAAATGATTCCTGGTTGCTTGTGTTGCACTTGTAGAGTGTTACTTTGCCTTAAAGGCATGGCATGGCCAACTGGCTGGAGCTGCAGCAGTATTAGTGGCTGATAGCATAGATGAACCACTATTAACAATGGATTCTCCTGAGGAAAGTTCTGATGCAAATGAATTTGTGGAGAAGATAAGAATTCCCTCAGCTTTGATAGAAAAGTCTTTTGGTGACAGCCTGAAAGAGGCCTTAAAGAAGGGTGAAGATGTTGTGGTCAAAATAGACTGGAGGGAATCAATGCCCCATCCTGACCAGAGAGTTGAATATGAGCTTTGGACTAATAGCAACGATGAGTGTGGGATTCGCTGCGACGAGCAGATGAATTTTGTAAAGAATTTCAAGGGACATGCCCAGATACTTGAAAAAGGGGGTTACACTTTGTTCACACCACATTACATAACTTGGTATTGTCCTCAGGCTTTTATTTCAAGCAGTCAGTGTAAGTCTCAGTGCATAAACCATGGAAGGTATTGTGCTCCTGACCCGGAACAAGATTTCGGAGAGGGATACCAAGGGAAGGATGTGGTGTTTGAGAACTTGAGACAGCTGTGTGTTCATAGAGTTGCCAATGAGAGCAATAGGTCTTGGGTTTGGTGGGATTATGTCACAGATTTCCATATCAGGTGTTCCATGAAGGAGAAAAGATATAGCAAGGAATGCGCCGAGGATGTCATCAAATCACTTGGTAAACTAAATGCTCTTTTTTTTGTTTATCTGTATTTTTTTGGAGGTCATATGTTCTTGAATTCTTGCTTGATTGGCTTGATATATGCTTAACCAGGTTTACCTGTTGAGAAAATCAAAAAGTGCATGGGTGATCCTGAAGCTGATGTTGAGAATGAAGTCCTGAAAACTGAGCAACAACTTCAGGTTTCACACTTCGTTTCTTTTCTATATATTTAAATTACACAGTTGAGATTTTAAGATCAATCATCATAAAATGATGCCAAATGTTAACTAATTAAAATAATTGTTACAATGCTGGAAACTTAGGTTGGTCGAGGTTCTCGTGGTGATGTTACCATTTTACCAACATTGGTTGTCAATGATGTTCAATATAGAGGTTAGTTCCAAAGCATGTTTGGGGATTAATTAGATTGCACAATTCCTACGAGCTGTTTGGATTTTGTCATAAATCAAGCACATCTGATTTTGAATGAACATTTCTGTTGAATCACTTAAAATGATGCTGAAATTCTTGGTTTGCTTGCTGTACAGGAAAATTGGAGAGAACCGCGGTGCTTAAAGCCATTTGTGCTGGATTCAAAGAGACCACTGAACCTGCAGTTTGCCTAAGTACAGGTAAGTTGGACCTGCTTGCTTACAGTCTAAGCTATGGGCAGTATCATTGCATTGAGGACATATTTTTGGTATCTCTTATTTAATATATACGCTTCATTTTATGTTCTTTTGACAGATATTGAAACTAATGAGTGCCTTGAAAGAAATGGTGGTTGTTGGCAGGATAAACAAGCTAACATAACAGCCTGCAAGGTAAATCATAGAACTTTCACACAATGTAATGTTGTTGGGTATTGAACATTGAGATTTTAGCTCCACAAAAGGGATACTTTTACTAATTAGAAAAGGGATGTTGGAAATGTTTAGGACACATTCAGGGGAAGAGTATGTGAATGCCCCATTGTGAAAGGCGTGCAGTATAAAGGCGATGGTTACGTGTCTTGTGAAGGTGCACCATATCCCTTCTGTTATATAACATTTTTGTTTGAATGCCCATAAACATTTTTACTTACTTTTTGTAATCTATTTACAGCTTTTGGACCTGCAAGATGTACAATTAACCATGGAGGTTGCTGGTCAGAATCAAGAAATGGATTGAGTTTCTCAGCCTGCTCAGTTCAGTGATTGAGTCCTCATGAAAATGGAAATGATTTTCTGTTATTGTGTAATTATGTTTTAATTTGACTAAAATCACTCGTTTGAATAAAAGCAGGAAAACCAGTTGAAAGGTTGTCAGTGTCCACAAGGCTTCAAGGGCGATGGCCATAAATGTGAAGGTGCTTTGTTCATCCAATTTCACAACATAAACAACACTCTATTTTTGTTTTTGTTTTTGTTTTTGTTTTTTTTTTTTTTTTAAATTAACATATCCAATATCTCTGTTGGTTTTGCTTCAGATATCAATGAATGCAAGGAACGAAGTGCTTGTCAATGTGACGGTTGCTCCTGTAAAAACACTTGGGGTTCATACGAGTGCAAGTGTAAAGGTGACCTTCTTTACATGAGGGAGCAAGATACTTGCATTGGTAAGTAAGACTCACTATAAATTCAACTTCTGAGACAATTCATGTGCTTGCATTGTTCATTTTCCTTTTTCTTTACAAAATAAGACATTATTATTATGATCTTAAATTTGTTCATCCTCCTAATTACAGAGAGAAATGGATCACGCTTTGGATGGTTCCTTACATTCTTGGTCCTGGCAGCAGTAGCAGCGGCCGGTTTAGCAGGATATATCTTCTACAAATATAGGCTCAGGGTATGTCTAATTAAAAACTACATGGATGGAGGAATGACATGCATATTCCATCTTTGGTTTTTTAATATGCAGCATTCACTATATTTGTTTCTCTTCTATACCTTTTCAGTCTTACATGGACTCAGAAATCATGGCAATCATGTCCCAATACATGCCGCTTGACAATCACCAAAGCAATATTGAAGTTCATAGTGAGGCGCAACCATTGAGACAGAGCTCAACAGTCTAAACCTTGAACTTGAAGCCTGTTGCTATCCTGGTGAACACCTAAGCTACTTTATTTGCAGATGGTATATGGAGATTAAAAGCAATGATCAGTGCAAATGAGAAAAAAGGGTCAAATATTTTACTATATATATACTGCCTGCCAATGCCACCATGTCCATGAGTCTAGTTGTCTGTATACAGAAATTTTCCTTCATAGATGACAGAAGAACAAAAGAACCCTCTTTTTATTTTCAGGCTTTTTTCCATTTCCACACTCTTTTGTAGTTTGTAGATAAAATACTTAAGATGTAAACATAGGTTGAAATATGATGTAAATGATGACTATTGATCTATCTATTCCATACAAATTTATATACAAATAGGAAAGAAAAGTGAAAGAATAAGATTACAATATGGGTTGCTGTTATTATTTAATCGGCTTTCCTTGGTTACTAATTACAATTTGTTTATGAAATGGCGAGAAGTAGGCTATCTCGCAGACATCTTCCTTCTTCTGTGAAGAGGCTAAATGAGAATGACTAATGTAAACATGTCTAGTTGTGTGGTGTTTGCACTAGCCACTAGGCAAAAAAAATAAATAAAAATATTGCTTTCGTTGAGAGTCGAACTCAAGACCTCCCGCTTACTAAACGGGTGCTCTAACCAACTGAGCTACGAAAGCAAGTCGTTTAAGTTTAAGATCTAAACATTTTTTATCTGAGCCAGAAAGAAAAAGTTTCGGAGAAAGTGTAGAAAACGAATTTTTCACCATTAAAAAAAAAAAAAAAATTACTTGAAATTTGAAGAGGGGAAAAGCGGAGAGGAGCAGCAAAAAAGGGTTGTTGAGTATTGAATTGAATCCATTCCATTGTTAAGTTTAGTTCATTTGATTCTCTCACTCTTCCCTTAATGAAAAAGCTCCTTAGTTTCACCAACACAATCTGCAGTTGCAGTTGCAGTTGCAGGGGCCTCTGTTCATTCCCAAGTAAGCCACGAGCTCCGCCTCCGCATTCTCCCCCGCTCCCCGATCAGCTTTTCAACTCCGCTCCCCAATCTGGTTCTTTTAGATTAGGTGACTCCACTTTTTCTTCCCTCATTCACCATTATGCCAATAAAGCTGATTTTGCTTCCTTACACCATGTTTTATCTCGGATGATGCTCCAAAACCGAGTCTTTATTGAGAAGTATTTTCTGGTCATCTTCAAGGCTTATGGGAAAGCCCATTTACCTGATGAAGCTGTAGACTTGTTCCATAGGATGCCTCTCCAATTTCATTGCAAACCCACTGTCAAGTCTTTTAATTCTGTTCTCAATATCATTATACAAGAGGGCTTTTATCATCGTGCCTTTGACTTTTATAATTGCTCTGTTAATGCCAAGGATACCAATATTTTTCCAAATGTGCTCACTTTCAATCTGATTCTTAAGGCAATGTGTAAGTTGGGAAGGGTGGATCGTGCAATTGAGGTGTTTAGAGAAATGCCTCAACGGAACTGTGCGCCTGATGCCTACACTTACTCTACCTTGATGGATGGATTATCCAAGGAGGATAGGATTGATGAGGCTGTTTCCTTGTTGGATGAGATGCAAATTGAGGGTTGCTTCCCTACCCCTGTTACCTTTAATGTATTGATTAATGGGTTATGCAAGAAGGGCGACTTGGCTCGCGCGTCAAAGCTAGTGGACAATATGTTTCTCAAAGGATGTGTCCCTAACCGAGTCACTTATAACACGCTTATTCATGGTTTGTGTCTAAAGGGGAAGTTGGACAAGGCAGTTGGTCTTTTAGATCGCATGGTAGCCGGCAATTGTCTTCCTAATGACATCACGTATGGAACCATCATTAATGGGCTTGTTAAGCAAGGGAGGGCAGAAGATGCAGCTAGGCTATTGATATCTATGGAGGAACGAGGGTATGAAGTGAATGAGTATGTATACTCAGCCCTTATTAGTGGGTTATTCAAGGGTGGTAAGTCTGAGGAGGCAATGAAATTATGGACGAAAATGATGGAAAAAGGATGCAAACCAAACACTGTTGTTTACAGTGCTCTTATTGATGGTTTGTGCCGAGAAGGAAAGCCAGATGAAGCAAAGGAAGTTCTATTTGAAATGGTAGACAAGGGTTGCGTCCCAAATGCTTATACATACAGCTCCCTGATGAAGGGCTTCTTCAAGACTGGCAATTGCCACGAGGCAGTTCAGTTGTGGAAAGACATGGCAGAGCATAATTGTATTCAGAATGAAGTTTGTTACAGTGTACTAATCCATGGCCTTTGTGGGGATGGAAATCTCAGCGAAGCTATGATGGTATGGACACGCATGTTAGTCAAAGGTTGTAAACCTGATGCAGTGGCTTATAGTTCAATGATTCAGGGCCTCTGCAATGCTGGCTTATTAGAAGACGCATTGAAGCTTTTTAATGAGATGCTTTGCCAGGAGAAGGAATCTCAACCAGATGTGATCACCTATAATATACTTTTTAATGCCTTATGCAACCAAAACCGCATCTCCCATGCCATTGATCTCTTAAATAGCATGCTTGATCGGCCCTGTGACCCTGACATAGCAACATGCAATATATTTTTAAGAACTTTCAGGGAGAAGCTAGATCCTCCTCAAGATGGGAGGGAGTTCTTAGATGAGCTTGTCGTCCGGTTATTTAAGAGGCAAAGAGTTTTTGGTGCTTCTAAAATTGTTCAAGTGATGCTGCAGAAATTTTTGCCTCCAAAAACATCTACCTGGGCAAGAGTTGTTAAGGAGCTCTGCAAACCTAAAAAAATTCAAGATGCCATCAACAAGTGTTGGAAAAACCTACATTGTTAATTATTATCTATTTACAGCTTTTGGACCTGCGAGATGTACAATTAGCAATGGAGGTTGCTGGTCTGAAACAGAAAAATGGATCAACTTTCTCAGCCTTCTCAGTTCAGTGATTTATTCCTTATTTTGTCCCTTCTCTGATTAAATTGATTTTTTGTTATAGTAATACTATTTTATGATTTGACCAAAAACACTCATTTGTATAAAGCAGGAAAACCGGTTGAAAGGTTGTGAGTGTTCACAAGGCTTCAAGGGCGATGGTCATAAATGTGAAGGTGCTTTGTTCTTCCAGTTTTACAACTTAGACAACATTCTATTTTTGTTCTTGACCCGTCAAATGTCAGGTTCTTTTCAAAATTTAGATCAGAATTTGTCTTCTCCATCTGTTGGTTTTGCTTCAGATATCAATGGATGCGAGGAATTAAGTGCTTGTAGATGCGATGGTTGCTCCTGTAACAACACTTGGGGTTCATATGAGTGCAAGGTGACCTTTACATTAGGGAGCAAGATACTTGCATTGGAAATTCAAGTTTTGAAATGTCTGGCAGAGAATTCATGTGCTTTGTTCTTTTTCTTTTTTCTTCAAAAATAAGACATGATGATCTTAAAGTTGTTCATCCTCCTGATTACGGAGAGAAATGAATCACTCTTCGGATGGTTCCTTACATTCTTGGTCCTGGCAGCATTGGCCGCTGCTGGTTTATATGGATATATCTTCTACAGGTATAAGCTCCAGGTATGTATAAAACTACTATTGATGGAGGAATAACTTATTACCATCTTTCATGTTTTTATTTGTCACTTTGACTATATTTGTTTCTCTTCCACCTGCAGTCTTACATGGACTCAGAGGTCATGGCTATCATGTCTGATTACATGCCGCTTGACAATCACCAAAACAATATTGAAGTTCGTAGTGAGGCGCAACCTTTGAGACAAAGCTCAACAGTCTAAACCCTGGTGTTGCACAGCTTGTTTTGTTGCTATCCTGGTGAACACCTATTATAATTGCAGATAGTATGGAAGTTAAAAACCAATGATCAGTGAACCTGGAATTATAGTGATCCAATTCATACCTATATAGTTCTGTACTATACATTAGCTCTGATGAAGATGAGAAAAAGGGACAATTCTTTTACTACATACTACCTTCCACCATGAGTAGTCTCTATACAGAAAAAATCCTTCGTAGGCGACAGTAGAACAGAACCCACTTTTTATTTTCTGGCTTTTCCATTTCCCACTCTTTTGTAGTTTTTAGATAAAATAGTTGAGATGTTAAGATAGGTTAAAATATGATGTGATTGATGACTGGTGATTTTTCTATTCTATACAAACCTACAAATAGGAAAGAAAAGTGAAAGAATAAGAATACATAAATTGGTTTTATTACAGCTTGTAAGCAAATTTTATTGCTTAATTGGCTTTCTCTGTTCACATACTGCAAACCTAAAAAAATTCCAGATGCCATCAGCAATTGTTGGCAAAACCTACACTGTTAATTCTTATCCATTTACAGCTTTTGGACCTGCGAGATGTACAAATAGGGAGTTCTTAGATGAGCTTGTCATCCAGTTATTTAAAGGCAGAGTTTTTGGTGCTTCTTAAATTGTACAAGTGATGCTGCAGATATTTTTGCCTCCAAAAAATCTACCTGGGCCGAGAGTTGTTAAGGAGCTCTGCAGACCTAGAAGGATTCAAGATGCCATCAACAAGTGTCAGAGAAACCTACACTCTTTAATTCTTTTTGGTTGGGTAATCTTTTACTGGTTACTTCTAAAAGAATTCTTCATCAACTGAGCGGGACAGATTTCTTCCCAATCATCGTTATATTGAAGAAATATCCTTGAGGAATGATCTGCAAAATATTATTGGAGACACAAGTCAATCTGTTTTTTTGCAAAGTGACTGATAATCAGAGTGCTTGAAAAGGAGGTTGGAGGAGACTGACAATGCAAGGTAAACGAGTTATACGCCTTCTCTATATTAGTGTTAATTCTTGTCATTTGACATAGCTTGAATGCATGCAGTAACATGTATCTGCTTGTGATGGTTTTAGCATGAATTATTTAGTATGTCTGATTGCTCCCGCTGCACCTTAGCCAAGGTGCATAAGCCAATCATAGGAGTTTAAGGATCTGGTAGATCTTGAAGCACAATACATTCTTTGCAGGCATTGCGACATGCGTCAAACTCATATTGGGCTTCATAAAATGAAAAGTAGCCTCTATAAAAACTGAGAAATTATCAGCTTTGTAGTTTAATTAGTGACTTGAAATTTATTGTTGCATCCCTTCTCCCATCCTCACCTCCTCCAACCCAAACATGTTTACATAAAGAGCAGCCAAAGTTGACTAAATAAAGGCTGCATGAAATTAAATTTGGTGCCTAATTATAGAAAATGTTCCGACTTCTTGTAGGAAATGTTGTATTCTTTTACTCTGAATATAATTGAGTCACTTTTCTCTTCATTGCATCATACAAGCAGGTTTTCTGGGATTCAGACAAACAATGATTTGATCTTAACTGTAAAACAGAGGGCTTATAGCTGAAGACTACATCAGTGAACATTATGAAAAGTCTTAAGGGCGAGTAGGTTGATAAATGATGGAACACAATCAACTTGCAGCAAAGACAGTTCGACATTGGAATATATAAATAAGGCTATGCTTTCGCAGCCTCATCTTCATCCTTAACCTTCACTGCCTCTAGCTTTTGTTGTTGATGAGCCATATCATAAGTTGCATGAAGACCAATGAAGATGTAGTAAACTAGCATTACCACTGTACAGATTCCAAACCTTATAAAAGCATCATGTTTCAAAGAACCCATCAAGAAGATATTTATTGCAATTGACAATGATGGTAACCATGGAACCAGTGGCACCCCCCAAACTTTGGGTGTCCGTTGCTGGGGCAGAAATATTGATATTCCCATAGTCCCCAGGAACCAAAGGGGAACTATTACGATGTATCCTTGCCATCCATTAGGCCTTAGTCCCCAATAGGCCGAAGTTCCCATGGCTGAAGCAATAATAATCAGCAGGAAGATTACAAGCTTCAGGAGATTTATACGTGGTGTGACTCCCCTCACATAGTATCTCCTTACGAGAAGTGCTACAGCCATCATCATGAATATAAATAGAGTGCTCACAGATAGCAAGCTTGTCAAGGCATCCAAGCTTGAAAAAAAGGCAATAAGACCACTACAAATAGTTATCAGAAGTGTGGCATATATTGGTGTTCCAGTCTTTGGATGGACAAGTGCAAACAATGGTGGGATCATGTGTGCTCGTGCAATATGAGTAGTATACCGTGCCTGTCCAAGTGCCCCTATCAGAAGGACAGTAGTCATCCCCTTAAGGGCACCTAGAGCTACTAGGTACTTAGCCCATGTCATTCCTACACTCTGAAATGCCACAGGATAGGCAGCATTAGGATCTATGTCTGTGTATTTCTGCATCATAGTTAGTGAAAGTGCCATCAAGCAATATATAACAGTGACAATTGACATCGATCCAAGTAATCCTAATGGTATGTCTCTTGATGGGTTTTTTGTTTCTTCAGCCATGGTGGCAATAGCATCAAATCCACCATAAGCAAAGTACACAATAGCAGCTGCTTGGAAGATCCCTTGGGCTCCATTTGGCATAAAAGGTGTCATATTTGCCGGGTTGGCATGAGTAAACCCTGCAATTAACACAAACAAGATTACTACAGTATTCAGTGCAGTTGCTATCCAATTGAGCTGTGAAGTTCTCCTCGTGCTGATCATTGCAATGGTTGCAGCAATTGCCAAAACTGCAACTGCAATGGGATCCAAGAGATTATACCCCTCCTTGAGATTTGTATGGATACGTAGCGAGTTTGTTTCACGGTTTAGGAGAGAAGTGAAGTAGGAAGTCCATGCTCTGGCAACTGCTGCACTTCCAACAATGCTTTCAAGAAGTATGTTTCCAGCTGTGATGAAGGCCATAAAATCTCCTAATTCAACTCTTAAATAAGCAAATGATCCACCTGCCACTGGGATCTCTACTGCAAACTCTGTATAGCAGAATACAGAAAGCATTGCCGAAATACCTGAAACGACATAGGACAAGACAATGGCTGGTCCAGCATGTTTATGAGCTTCTTGGCCAGTGAGCACAAAGATGCCTGCTCCAATAACTGCCCCAAATCCAAACCAGGTAAGATCCCACCAGGTGAGGCAACGTTTCATGTCATTCTCACTTTGCTTCCGAAGTTCAGATATCTCGATAACATCATCAGAGCGGCTTGTGAGACGATCTTTGAATCGGGGACATATCTGTGATAGTGCTGCTTGGTACTTGCTCCAATTTTGGAATGATTCCTCTGGCAAGAATTCATTTTTGCTCCATCTCCAGTAAGTTCTTTGTTGGAGATCATTACCTTGTTCATCTATGGAACTCATCACTTTGTTTCCTTGTATCTCCAAGTGTTTCTTCTCGTCGTTTCTTTTCTATATCTCGGTGTGCACCACGAATGATATGATATGGTGATGTGTCTTTACTCTTGTATAAGAACCTAAATATCCATTATTGATCAATGCAGCCATGATTGCAAGAAACTTGGCAGTGTGGTTATCTTGACTTTGAAGATTAAGACAAAATTGGGCTGTCTGCTTGTCTCTATACTCTGCCATTGTCACCGCAAGTTGGCTGATGAGTTACGGATCTTTTGGACTGTTAGTGAGGCCTCTATTTCGTCCTTACTATTACTATTAATACAGCATTGAAGTAAGAGATCCCAAGTCAATGATATCTTAGACACTGTCAAAGTAATAAACAGGAGATGGAATCTTATACCATGACCCATTTGCCGTCTCATCCTCATTTCCTTATCGTTTTCAAATTTCGATTCATGGTTTCTAATATGCTATTGGCCCAATCTTCCGAGAGAAAATGGAGGCCAATGCTTATGGGCATTCATTTTCTGCATTATCCTATTCTTAGTCATTTATATTCGGTTGATGTCAAGTTTTCAAGGACCCCACTCTGTGCTTCAGTTGGAAAACATAATTTACTCGCAAAGGAACAAACTCAAGAGTTTCGCATACAAGTCTTGATTATGACATGTGAATCCGTCTCACTCTGCCCATTTTCTCTTCAACTATATACTACAGACTACTATATAAGGACATGGTGACGTTAAATTTTAAGAAATTTGATTGTACTTTGGCCACGCTTTGAAGCCGTTATTGTCAATACAACTTGCTTTGTAAGATAGCATAAAATATCATTTGTCACATTCCCTATCCATCGACTGTTCGGCGGCAACTCACTTAATAATATCAAATAGTTTCTTCTGATATTCCAACTATTTTACTTCACCATTTGTTGTATGAGGAAAATTGTTGAAATAGACATTGAAGAAGGAAATAACATAACATCTTCTATGTTCAGAAAGGGTAACACTGTTAATGATGAAAAAAAGGAACTTGTGCATCTCTTTTAATCCACGCTAAAATCACATTAAACTTCTATATTGTGTAAAAAAGGAAGACATGTAAAGGAAAACTCATTGGAAGCTGGTACTAATAACTTTATATTCATGTGCCTCTTCAATTTACCAAGACTTGGAAAAACCGATCTTTACATCAGGATATAGTGATTAAACACACAAATAATACTATATACTACTATTTAAGCATTTAAGTAACGAAATAAGAACCACCTCTAGCAATTTATCAAAAAAAAGAACCACCTCTAGCAATTTATCAAAAAAAAGAACCACCTCTAGCAAGACATCTTTTTATTTTATTTCTCTATTCTTTTTGCACCAAAAAACGAAAACTCGATCTCTAACTATTATTCAGGTTTTGTTTGAACAGAAAGCTTCAGTTTCAAAGACAATTTCCCTGTATAATCATGTATGAATAATAATGGTAATAATCACAAAAATGAATAGGAATGTTGTCTAGTCTGCTACAACGGACTCCAGTCTCTTGACTGTCGTAGCAGTCATCTTGAAATGAGGCTTGGAAGGGAATATGAATACAGTTGATGCAGCAATAGAGGGCTGAAATCGAGCCGAGTATCTCACTGATGTCAAAGAAATTCTGGGCAGCTGTTGTGATCCTGAGGCAAGAGGCACTACTTTGTAATAAACGATATGCTCAGCTTTTGGAAGAATAAAAACCGTGTCATTGTGAGACCCAGATAACACAAAACTTTGTGAATCTGCCAATGCAAACTTAACCTCTTGAAGCAACTCTGTCTGGTTACGGATTTTAATAGAGTACATGAAGGGATCTCCAAGGATGGCATAAGGGGGACAATCTAGACTGACAATTAATGGTGAAAACTCGGCAAGTACATCAGGAAGTTTGTGTTTAGTTAAAACCTGAGCATCCATCAAAGTCAAACCAGATCTACCTTCAACTCCAGAATGCCTCTTCCATTTTAGATGCACGGTCCCCAATATAAGCTTTGAAGTGTCCGCCTTAGGAATGATGGTAAAAACCTTCTTGAACTCTTCTCCAGGCACAAGGACTGCAGAGCCAAGATCTTCACCTCCATGTTGAATTGAACAAGACTTTTCAGTGCCATCATTATCAACTTCAATAGACATGGATTGCAGCCGTAATGTGACCTCACTGCAATTCTTGGCACTAACAACAAGTATAGTTGTTTCATGCAGCGGTAGCAATGCCAACTGATCCAAATCAGGGACTGGCTTCATCCTTGAAAGCAACAATGAATCCCTGCGGAAGGGCAGCATAAAATGATGGTTTATAGAAATAGCATTCTTTCCTTCAACTTGCAAGGTCTTGTGGATATTGACTTTTTGTGCATTTATCTCATTTGTATTTGGAGAATAGCCCAATGATATGAAAAGCATAACTGGTTTAGGTCGGTGCCACATAATTTCTAGCTTGCAGGACCATGATTCTCCGATGTTCAAAAATGGAACGGAAACCAATCCAAAAGATTGCTGAATATTCTTGATTTTATCAGGTTCATCTTCTCCTTCAGGTCCAACAACACCGAGAAGCTCAACATGATGACTGTCCAATGAAAATGGCTCTGACTCCCTCGGACTAAATAGTCCACCTCCTTTTACATCCACAAGATTTATCTTCATTTCACCATAGTATATGGCATGGTCCCTGGAGGCTATGGTAACTGGTACCACAAATCTCTCTCCAACTAATGCAGGGCCAGAAGCACCAAGAATGACATCAACTTGTGGGTCAGGTTCTTCAACCTGGGCAGCTTTCTGACCAGAGAATGACAGAGCAGGATCCTTCGTGGGGTAAGTTTCCACACGGTCTTCAAACTTCCAAAGCGGTAAATCATCCATTGAAGCAGGACTTTCAGCTCTGCAACAGATTGTGAAGTGCGGTCCGATTTTTGCAATAACAGATATGCACTCAAGCTTTCCACTTTGTTCTGTATAATTAGAACATTCTCTTATGGTTAAGTAGTTGAATAATAATGAAGTAAACAACAGGGCTACTAATAGAGAATTTGCAGTGGAAGGGAGTGCAGGTAAAAAGAAGGCATATGATCCCATAAGGTTGTGGCTCAAGTAAGAAATAGCAAGACTTTTATTGGGATATGACTTTATTCTTTAAATCTGAAGGAGCAAATAAGTATAAGCTGCCCATTTGGTTGAACAAAACAAAAATGAGGAACCATGCTAAAATAAAAAGACATATTTTAATGAGCTTGATATCCCCTTTTCCTACTGCTTCCTTTCCTTTCTCTCTGACAAATAAAGACATGCATGCATGCAAACATGATATGCAGGTAAAAAGACCAAGCATGAAATAGAGATGCTAAAGTCGTATTCAGATTGCACATGGCTTTCAGGGTGAGACAAAATCACTCACATGCTAAAAGCTAAACAGTTGCTTAAAATCAATAAATTTGATAAAGGATTAAAATTATTTAAACTGAAAGGTCAGATCAAAATAAGCAGTTGCATTCTATAACAAACTCATTACGATATTAGTAAGGCTAAATCAAGCAAGTAGCAGAACTATCAGAGTTACAGGAGAAACCAAGCTTCTATTATTTGCAAATTCAAGGACTGCCTAGATGAAATGATTGTTATGAAGTATGTTGATGTGCCTTGTCCATGATGAATGAAATACTATTGAAAGCAACAAATGCATAAAAGAAAAGCTGCCTCACCAGATTTGATGTCATAAGTTAGTCGCAGCCATTTGTTTGTTACTAGTGCTAGAGAAGGAGCACTCTCCATTCGATGATCATGTTGGCCACTGGATGCTGCTTGTAATGGACATTTTTGGGCATTCATGATGATAAAATTGCACTCAGATTGATTGAATTGGACTTCCAATTGATCAATCTCAATCAAAAGGGGTAATTGTGACAGAAGTGACAATGTAACTAAGGAGGAGACACCAGACTTAATTATCTGTTCGTGGAAAGCCACTGAAGCAAGAAGTACTGATCTGAGTGGACTAACAAGATCAATCTCCAGATGAAGGTTATTGTCTCCAGGTACTTTGAGATCGTTAGTTCCTTCGAGGGATACCAATCTAGATACTCCATTTAGGAGTGCAAAAATTTCTCTGTGTATCATTTCTCTCTGCTCAAGACTTGCAGGGCCACCTGGGCCACATTTGGATGACTGGATGGTACCAGTGGTAGAGACTGGCAATGCAGCCATTTCAAGAGAAAACTCAATAAATTCTTTCACTGAACCTTGTTTCCTTGAACACTCTCGAAGGTAGCCCAAAACCTCCCACAACAAAGTCACCCACCCTTCTTGCCTATATAGATTCGCAACACCATCAAAAAACTGTTTTGCATTGTTGAAATCACCCAAACAAAAATATTCTCTAGCAATCTCAAATGCACAGCGAGAACGCATCCTCTGAACTTTACGATCACTATAGATTTCATGAGCCTTTTTGAACAAAGCAATAATTTCAAAGGAGTCCTGAAACCTCTTTCCCTCTGCAATCGCATAATGGGTGTATTCCTCATCTGTAAGGCTGCATAGTCAAATGAGAACGAAAATTCAAACGATTAGTACAAGGACAATGCTAGTTAGATCAAACTTTTGGGCATAACTTTCCAAGACTTACAACTGCGTAGCTAAATCATCCCCTTGCTCCAGTAACCGAGCAAACTGACCAACATATATCGATGGCACCACAGATTCCGCACTTCCATCATCATTCTCATTAAAACTCTCTGATATTGACACTGCAAACTCCAAAGCAGATCTCTTCTCCTTCAAATATTGAGCTGCTGACTGTTGCAAGACGCATTGTAAATTCAACCAAGTTAAATAAGGAAAGATAATTCTAAATGCATGTTGATCTTTAGAAATTCAGCTAGGCCAGGCGTACCACACCATCCCTAGGTCTAATCAATAGAATTACAGCACAAACATATTTTTCCATGCCATATTTACGTGTGGACAAACCTAACAAAGAGTATATACATGTTTATTCAGCCCTCATCATCTTCTTACTTCATTTTTCGTAAGTGTTTTCAGCATTCAATTCAATCAGTTGAACTTCTGAGTTAAGATTTCATTTCAACAACAAATGGGAGAATTGAAGAACGAAAAAGGAAAGTTGAACCCGAGAAATTAATTTCAAAATTGAAAAAAAAAATCTAAATTATTCTCAAGAAAAATTATACAAACACCAAATTCAAAATTCACTTTCTTTTTCAAACCCTAAGATCTCAAAATTGTCATTACCCACAAGGATTCCCACTATTATATTGTTTCACTGCCATTGTTGCTGCATTACCATAGTTTCAACATATCAATGACCATGGTGAATGGCTTTTCTCACTCAACAAGTACAGATATTGATGCAGATCTGTTAAATAATTTTTTCTGGAATCTATTTATTTATCAATTATTTATATTTCAAAGAACAAATACAAGATAATTGAATGGAGAAGAAAAGCAAACACTGGTTTGTAGGGAAGAGAGGTAGTATAATAAAGGTATTGACAGACACAGCATAAGTTTTCTTGAGGCAGGGAACAAAAGAAAATAGGGTGAAGAAGGAAGATAGTTACTGCCGTTAGAGACCATTTTTCTTATTTAAGAGACATGGTAAAATTTTCAGATATGCAACAAATTATTGGTTGGCCTAGGGATGACATGGTAGGCCAGGCCTACCAAATAGTTTCTCTGTTAAACTTAACAAAATTAACTAAAAAGAAAGGGAGGGAGGGAGAGAGAGCAGAAGCCAATGTCCATCCATAGTTAACAGTAGCATATTAACTAATATCTATCCTCAGTCCGAAGAAGCAATGCTCAATTGCCATGTTGGCCCACGCATGAATTAGGTAAAACCCAGCAAACACTTTTTGGTGTTCATTGACCTCTATTACTTCTAACGGTATCCTACGAAGCAAAAGTAGCAAGATTTCCATGGAAAATCTTCTGAAAAAAAAAAGGCTCATTCGAAGCAAACATGATGGAAAAGATGTTACAGACCTGATAGTAAAACGCAGGATTAAATTGCCATTCAGTTAAAGGTTGTTCTGCAGTGGCCACAGGTAGAGAGGAAATGCTTTGTAGAGCAGCAGAGCTTGAGTCAAGCAACTCAGCAAAAACCAAAAACTGTCTGCTTAACCATTCCCAGTGAAGGAAAACTACTTTAGGAGGTCCAACAAGGTTCTTGTAGGAGGTAATGTGCCGATTGAACCATGTAGCTGCTTCAATGAGCTTACCACCATGCAACAACAAAGTGGATATCTTGAAATGCAAGTGTTCAGCAAGAGTTTTGATCTCTAGTAAGCGTTGGATGGGAGGTAATCTTGTTGAGGTTGAAACCATCTACATACATAGATATAGTAGTGGCAGGTAGAAGAGAAATGAGAAGTGTTAGCAATATCAGTAGTATGACGTATGAAAGATAGACGTGATTTGGTGATTGACGAACAAGTAAGGAGTTACAGGCAGTAGCATAACAGAGATTAAGCAACATAAGTACAACTAGAAGTAGGGAAAAGAACCTCGCGAAGTGCATGATAGGCATCCTCATAAAACCTCAAGGCTTCAACCCAGTCTCGACGGAACTCTGCGTATACCCCAACCTAGCCATTTTCTTGGATAAATAAATAATCAAAATTTCTAGAATTTAATTATAGAATGGATAATGAAAAGTAAGGTTTAGATACTACTTTGAAGCAATAGCGAACTTGGAGGTCAAGGGAGGAAAAGGACTTCTTCTCAATGCGAGCTTTAATCCGCCGACCTTCGTCTCTGTAAAAGGTAGTGGCTAATTCGGCCAATGCATCGCCCAACCTAATATCAGGATCAGGAATAACGATTCAATTGTCGTTGTTGGGTTATGCAAAGAAAAAGAAATAGAAAAGGAAAAGATTGAGTACCTCTGAAGAGAGTTATTGAGTTGAGAAGGATCGGGGTTGAAGAGGAGCAGGTATTTGGCATCAATATCTGCTCGCTTCCGTAAGGCAAGCAGACGGTCTTCACTAGTTTCCTCTGAATGAAGCAGGACAACCAGAAGCAGCTTGATGTTCCTTGGACGAATAGCGGCTTTGAGGTGATCCAGATCGGAGCACACTTGGACCCACTGGGCTGGGTCTCCTGACACATGATCCCAGGAGAAGAGAGCCCCCACCACTGCGGGGATCTTGGTCCTGTGCTTCACCAGCCAATCCCTTTTCAAAATGCCACCACCAACTGAAGAATTGGATGGGTGGTGATGATTCTGAATAAGAAGAGAGAGCTTGGACAAGTCGGGCAAGGCCAAGGTGTTGATGGGAGGCTGCTGGGTGTGGAGGTGGCTTGATATAACCCCATGCAGCTCCGGGCATCCCACCAATGCTACCAGCCTCACCGGTGGACTCCTCAATTCTTCTGGGTACTCCTCCATCCCTGTTCTTTCTTCTTTTGCAGTTTTTTTGCAACTACTTACTCCGGTTAAATCTAGACGGACTTTCCATCCGAAAGAAAAAAAGGGAAAAAAAGCACTAGATTGTCAGATAGAAGATACAATATTTACTTCTTATGATATGGGCCACAGTAACTTTTCTTATTACTCTTGTGAAAGTCTCTATTCTTTAAAATTGCTCACAAATCCACAGCTTAAGGTGTTTCTCTGAGTTCATGATATCAAAACTGAAACTTCCTTTTTTGTTTCCAAAAGGAGCCAACTAGCCATTTTTTTCCGTTGGTATTTAAAAGCAACCATTCAAGATCACTAACAACATTAAAATAATGCATATAACAATGCTTTATTCATATTGAATCAAATCATCAGAATCAAAACTCAAGTGCAGAGAAGAATTTCGTAATAAACTAAGCATAACCAAGGATACGAAAAGGTAAACTTATCATTGAACATAGAAACATCATAAAAGATCCTATATCAAAAGTATATCCACTCGTTTTGTAATACTCAGTCCCCCCCTCCTCTAGGAATTAAATATACCTTCATTACCATAGCCTCAGCTTCTTTCAGTGCCAAATGTGTAGGTGCGGGTGCCAGCCTTCAATCTCCTGATCCTAACAATTGCTTCAAATTAACTCTCTATACTAATTACTAACTCCTTCCTTTCACGCATCTACCTTTAAAATCTATCTCTCTGACTCACCTGAAAATATATTGATTTGACCTACCAATCTTTTTTTTATCATGGGGATGTGGCATAATATAAAACTTGGTTACCACATTTCTAGAATGAGCTTGTTTAAAAGAATGGTTTTATAATCATCCTCAATTCATGTTAATATGTACATCATGGGAGACACGGAGAACCGCTTAGAATAACTTTAGAAGAAGACATTAGATAAAACTCATCATTTTCCTAAATAGTGAATTATAAGAAAGTGAATCAGATATCTTTTGCACAAATATTAGTAAGTGCATCAGATTTTTCCTATAAAGGCTCACCTGAAGATGAAGTGCCCGTAGGAATCCCAATGCTTCAAGTTCCACAAGCAAACTGCAAAAAGTGACCAAAATCAGAAAAGAGTAGAATAGTAATCATTACCAAGTTAAAACCAGAGTCACAATAAAGAATAAGCCAGGGTGCAGAGCTGAGAAAACAGGGAAAAGAAAATAAGCTATGAACTACGCATTTGTACAGTATTTATCATCAACATCTAATCATAAATGGTAATCATACTCTTTTCGAATAATTTTCTCTTAAGTACTATATTATATGTATGGTTTAGTTAATAAATCACTATCTTACACAGAAATGAATCATAGCAGTAAAATATTGCATCAGATCGGCCATCATAATTAAGATTTCCCAAATACACCCAAAAGAATTGAAATCCAAGCAAGCAAGCAAAAGATACAACTGAAATGAACTCTAGTAATATGCCATTGATTTAACGATGGAAAAAGTCAGCAAAAGTAAACTACCAAGAAAACTAAATCAACTAGAAAAAAGAATTATAAAGAATATTTACCCGAACTGAATTAGGCTTGAATTAGAGTTGAAGTTGAAGGAAAGAAGATGATTTGGCGGTGACCGTGCATAAATGGCGACAAGGAATATAATTTGATTATTAAAATTAAGAGAAAATAAGAGCTTCCATTTGATTCTGAGTTAAATCTGAGAAGGGAAAAGTGAAGATTGACGTCGGAGAGAGAGGTTCTGTTTTATAAATGGGCTTTGCCGCTTTGCCTTTATTAATTGGGTTTGGAATGCCTAGTAATTAAAACATGTTAAAACAAACCTCAGGTAATGGAGAGAAGAAGGACACGAGGAACGTCGACGAGCCCCTTGCCGGCAGAAGGGGGAAACAGAAAAATTGAAAGAAAAAAAACATACTAACGAAATCGCTTTACTCTTTTGCTAATTTTTTCCTTTTTTCTCATTATTTTGGCTAAATGTTCAAAATGGTCCCTAATGTTTACAAAAGTGCTTAAATAAAGGTCTAACCTTTTAATTTGGTTAATTAAGTTCCTAACATTGCAAAATCGACTCAAATCAATCCTGGGTCTAGGGGTGTAACCCATACAGAACTACCCACAAGCTACTCGAGCTCGATGTCGAGCCGAGCTCAAGCAGCAAAACTAATACTCGGTCGAGCTCGAGCTCGAATTTTTGAGTCGAGCTCGAGCTCGAATTTTTGAGTCAAGCTCGAGTAGCTCACTACTCGACTCGACTCGACTCGATTACACCCGTACTTGGGTCAAATTGACAACCTAATAAATCTCAAAACGTTAGGGACTTAAATTGACTTTAGTGACTGATTTGAGCCGATTTTACAACGTTAGAGACTAATTAGAGCCGATTTTGCATCATTATGGACTTAATTAACCAAATTAAAGGTTAAGCCCTTATTTGAACATTTTTACAAACATTAGAGACCAATTTGAGCAATTAGCCCTTTATTCTTTACACCATTTTAATTTTGTATTTAATATTTAAAACCACGGGTTATTATTTGGTATACTGACAGTGTAAAATTTGGACTTAGTGTGAGAAGTTGACACATACCCATTGTCTGAATTAATTTTGATTTAAAAATTCAAAACTATTCCCTAACCCTTAAACCCTGCATGTGTCTGCTAAACTCCACTGACAGTGGACCTGATAATCACTCTTAAAACCACATGTCAACCCTTTGATCGCACATATGTAGTCTGTTAAACCCTACCGACAATGTAGTGTATAATTTTTCTATTTAATTTTTATTTTTAATATTTAAATCATTAGTCACATATCAACCTTTTAACTTTGCATCGCAAGTGTAGTATGCTAAACCCTTATTAAATGTTAGCTTTTTTAATCTACTTTTAATACTAGTTTTAGTTTTCATGGTATACGTTGTATCGCATCTACCTGTCAAGCTTATATTAACAATATTTCGAATTAAATTATTAAACATCTTGAATGTTTCCCTTAATAAATAGACTGACCCGATTAACTCAAACCTAAAAACCTCTTGAAAATGAAAAATTTGTAAAGAAAAAAAGTTCACAATCAATCAAATACAATTAGGGTTTTCCATTATGTTGACTTATTATGTCCCATCAGCTATTGATCTTAAATTTACATAACACCACCAATTAATGTTTAAATTATTAACGCAACCAAACTTATATTGGACCATTGGTTTCAAAACCGGACCGGCCGGTCGAACCGGTTTAACCGGGAACCGCTGGCATGTCCGGTCCTTAAAGGGGTGGGAATCGCGGTTAGTCAACATGGTCAACAACCGGGTAAAAACCGGTTAGACCGGCGGTTGAACCGGGTTTTGACCGGATAAAACCGGTTTGATAGTTAAGAAAATTTGAAATTTTTTTTGAAGGTGGTGAGTTTTGAACCCACAACCTTGTGGGTAACAAAAAACACTTAAACCACTACACCAAATACTTTTATGTGATATGTATATACCTTATATAATATTTAAAAGGTAAAATACCAACAATTTTCGTAAAATGTACTTATCAGACCGGATCGGCGGTTAAACTGGTCGGACCGATCAAACCGTCGATCGGAACCATCACCGATTTTAATGCCGGCCCGGTTTTAAAAACCATGTATTGGACATTGAATTGAACACTAAAAAAGGAGCTTAAATCTAATTGTTTGTAACTCTAATCTGCGAACAACTACTTCTCCCGAAATTTGAGTTGGTCATACTTTTTACAATTTGTCTAATTAGTAAAAATTTAAAAATTTTAATTAATGCTTTTCCGACTAAAATTATATTTTGTAGAAAATTGTGTTGGGACATAATATATGTTATATAAAGCATAAATTATAATATATATATATATAAGCACAATCGGTGATCGCTGTCGTCAAGCAGTTATAAAATAAAATACTGAACTAACTCTAACAGGTAGCTAGGGCAAGCACAAGTTGATCCCACAGAGAGAATTATAGACTCTTTTCAACTCAGATTGTCACAATAAAAATCAAGTAAACAGGGATTAAGCAATTCAAATTAAACAGAAAACATGTTAAATAGAAAGCAATTAAGATAGAAAAGCAATAAATAATAAACACCCTTCCAACATAAGATCAATCTCCCTCTTGACAAATAAAATCCTGGATCATCGGATCACCCACAAACAGGGGCGGAACCAGAAAATTTTCTTTGGGGGGGCCAAACCGTTGTGTATATATATATATATTTTATTTCAATCCGTCAACATCTAATTATATTTTTTTTAGAAGACAACATCTAATTATATAATAATATATATACATATGTATTCATATATAATATATATAACAAATGTAAACAAACAAATTTAATGTCATGAGTTGAATCACCAACTTAATTGAGTAATAATGAGTAATAATACTATAAATAAAGTAATAAAAAATTAATCCTAGAATATATTGAAATAAATTAAAGAGAACTTGAAAGGGAATTAATTTGTAAGTTTTATCAAGGGGCCAAATTAAAAAAAATGGCCAAATTATAAAATTAAAATCATAGGGGGGCCAAAACATGTTTTAACCATTTTCTTTGGTGGAAAAATTACACCTAAAATCAAGCTTTCATTGGGCGGAGGGGGGCCAAGGCCCCTGCTGCCCCCCCCCCCCCCCCCCCTCTCATTCCGCCCTTGCCCACAAAACAAACAATTCAATTCAGTCCTTGGCTAAGAATAAGAATACTAAAGCTTCTTCTTACCTTGATCTATATCAAAGATAATTAAATTGCTACTAAAGTTTCACAAAGATGATCCTTTTATCAAGTACCTAATTCAATACTAAAACTTCTTGAATTATGCAATTAACAAAGTATCTACTTCAGGTTACTAAAGCTTC
Organism: Corchorus olitorius; assembly: GCA_001974825.2. NCBI lineage: Eukaryota > Viridiplantae > Streptophyta > Magnoliopsida > Malvales > Malvaceae > Corchorus > Corchorus olitorius. The sequence goes on from AWUE01018904.1 coordinate 90,298, forward strand.
ACCTAAGCATAAGATCAAATCCAATCTTAATTCAATAAATTAGTTACTAACGCTTCACTAATCATATCAAATCTTGCTACTTAGTATTAGATTCAATTACTAAACCTTCATCAAATATAACCTAACAATAGTCATTCAAAGATCATAAATAGACAAGCCTAAATCTATCAACAATCAATTCACAACATAAGCAATAATCATGGAGATAGATAAGAAAACATGAATTGAATTATCAAGCATAAAAATCAGCCATCAAACAACATATAAAACTCAAAATCAACATACCGAATTCGGCAAACACAGGATCTTCCTCATAGATTCAATTGTCAAGAGATTGATTATCACTTACATTGGAAAGATTAAAGAGACATACTCACACATGATTGAATCTTCAAATTGTTCATCACGAAATTAAGTATTCAAAACCGAAATTACAAGGGTAGAACGCGCCAAGGGAGTAGCGGCTCTACTAGAGAGAATTCTCTCCATAGGGTTTTTTCGATTTCTAAGCTATGATGAGTTGTGATCAATTCTAAAATAATCCTACCTACTTATAGGCAACCTATGACATACCCTACCCTTGTGGAAATCAATTTCCACCCTTGGATGTGGCTGCATAAAGGGTAAGATAGACAATAAATTCCCTAATCCTACTCTAACTAGGATTTACATCAACTTTGTCTACAGGCAAGAGCTCTAATTGGTTGAAGTAGATCATCCTCATTAATTAGGATCCTTCCTTGGCCAATTGGGGTGCTCCACATCATCAATTGCAGCTGCATAAACCGTCCAAGGCTCCCCAAGGTCGACACAAGCTTTCCTAGGTCGGTTTGGATTTGTAGTCAAATCTGTCCAGAATACCTCAGGGGCATTTTTGACCATCTCAACAGCAAAATTGGCTCTCAGAAAAAACATGAAAGTTGTAGATATTAGAGTTCTCTTTCCAATGGTATATCATTTGCATTTTTCTGAGCTCCGGATCAAAAGATATGGATTTTATACCTAAACTGCACTTGTGAATCCTCCGTTGACTAGGATTTGAAATTTCTTCATCACTAATTATTTACTGCATCATAATTGTTGATTGAACTTGGAACTCCTCTTTGGGCTTTAAGACATCCGAATTGGGCTAGAGAAATCAGATTTGGGTCTCCAATGATTCAGGCTTTCTTTTAGGCTCCATGGGCTCAAATGGGCCTACTGGGCTAAAAATGGCCAAGATCAGTAGTTTCTCCAAATTGATCCAAAATTACTCCAAATCTTCATTATCTTAAACAATAGCTCCAAATGGGCCTGAAATCACAAATATGAGAAATATGAGGGTAAATAGACACATACGACTACCAAAACAAGGCAAAATCACATAGAAAATATATCACAAATTAGGTCTTATTAATCGGAAATCTACATATTTCTCATATTTGTACTTTTATATATTGTATATAGATTACCGAATAATTAGTACAATTAAATAATTTTGTTTTTGCTGAAAATAATTAAATAATTTTAATACTAATACTTATTAGACCCGAATTTGAACTTAGATTAGTTAGGTCAAATTCCATTCAAATTAAGCTCAATCCAGTTATAGGGAAAATAAGGCTAATATGAGTATTGCAAGCCCAAAGAATGGTGTAAGACCAATCTTCTCTAGACTCTATTGACTACTCCCTCGTCAAACCCTTAAGTTCTATATCCTCCTTCTCTATCATTATTGTCTTACACTTTACACCCTAAATTCTTTCCTATCCTATAATTATCGACTCTCTCTCGTCTCTAACCCTAAACTCTATCTCTTCCTACATTACGTCACCCTATTCCTAACCCTAAATTTTCTTGCCTCATTCATTATTTCACTCTCATTTCTATTTCTAACCCTAAATTCACTCTCCTCACATTTATGGTTACCTTCTCACTCTCTAACCCTAAAAATCTATCGTGTCCTCAAGTCTAACATCACTCTTGTTTCCAATCCTAAATCCTCTCTCCTTTTACACTACTTAACTCTATACTCATTAACCCTCAATTATCTTTCACCCCTTTTTTATTATAACTCTAACCCATTTTAAACCATAAAAATTTTCTTGCTTAGAGCTAAACACAGTTGAATAGCAACTTTGCCCCCAGAACTTTACAAATTTTGACCAGATTGCCCCTTGAACTTTAAATTGTGCCACATTCCCTATTGAATTTGGAAAATTCGGCCAATTTACCCCTTGACATGATGGCGTGACTAACGATGCCGTTAAATCCCTCCAGATTCGGTGACGTGGCCACGTCCATGCTTATGTGGGGCCCACCCTAGCATTTTGGGTCATGTGGGGCCCAGATGAGCACTGACATGGAAAAGCCACGTCAACAAAAGTTGGCCACGTAAGCAAAACCGTTAGTTCCGTCACGTGAAGGCGATATTGTCTTGATTTTTTAAATTTAAGGGGTAAAGTGGCACAAATTAAAGTTCAGGGGGCAAACTGTGCTAAATTTGCAAAGTTTAGGGGGCAAATAAGCTATTCAGCCAAAAATAAACAATAGAAGAAGAAGATCGCTTGAGTTATTGGCTTGTCCAATCTGGCAACATTCATGACTCGCTCGTTTAAGTGTCCCTTGGATTCTCGATTATCCTTCATCTTTGAATACTTCTCACTCTCTCCTCCCTCTCTACCCTTACTATCCGCTGTTGTAAAATCTTCAATTCTCTCTCATCCTCTCATTCGGCAAACTGATGACAATATGCAAATTTTTGTCGAATTTCTACAATTTTCTGAGCAGGAAGAATCCTTCAAGCATGTGCTTTGTAGCTGATTCCAGGATGTGATGGATTTGGGGGTAAGCCATACAACCATTCTTTCACATTCCTTTCCAAGGTCAATGAAACATGCTCAATTTAACTTGCTCCTTAGGTATCTTTGTAATCATAATGCACTTTATGCAGAATTCCTATAGATGTTTATGAGGATCTTCGTGCCTCATAATCATGGAAGATTGGGAGCATTTAAGCAACTTCAGGATTCAACTCATAATTAAAATCCACATCAAGATAAGCAACACAAAAGGGTTTAATTTCCCTTTCGGCAAAGATCAATTGTACATATAGCATATTTGAAATATGCTATATTATTATTTTTGCTGAAATCTCAATTAAGAGCCTGAACTTTCACAAAAGTCTTAATTTAGGGTCTAATCCATATAACAAAAAAAGTCATTTAAGGCTCTAATCTTATCAAATAAAGCCATTTAAGGATGTAGTGTTAGATTTCACGGAGTGTCATGAACAAATGGTAGTGAAAGAGCGTGAAAATTTATGATACCAACATGTGGCAAATAAGAGAATCTATGACCGTTGATTAAAAAGATAATGAAACTTGATGGTAAACGGCTCAGCGCACGATCAACATGCCATGGACCATTAATGTCATATAGGAACATGGCTCCACGCATATGGTGTCATTCGTTAGTTAAAAATCACATTTTTCGAGTTCATGTCCTTTATTAAAATACGAGAAAAGTTGAGACTGGAGCATGGCATGGTTCAAAATCTTCACATAGTCATTATATCATGTCTAGAGCATGTGGTCACCCCTATAGAGCCATTCCCACGTTCAAAACACTCCAATCGGGTGTTTTGTCCTCATTTGAAAACCAAGGAAAAGTTACGTTCTACATCGGAATGAGCCAGAATTTGGGCGTCTTGATTTTCTAAATGCCACAACCCTCTGGCTTTCATCCTTATGATCAATTTCAAAACCCTAGTTGGTTATCCTTATGTGCAAAAACTGTTAAAAACTTAAACCCGGTGCAGCTCTGCACCGGTTTTGAAAGCACGTTCTGCGCCTGACAAGGTCCGCACCTGATACGGTGCAGCATAAACATGCTCTGCACCGAATTTATTCTTTATTTCAATAATTATAATTAATTATAATTATCATGGGCTTATTTATAAATTTGGGGTTTAAGCTTAAAATTAAAAGTCTTTTCCTAACAGGATTTATTTTAAGGTGGTCAAAATACAAATTGAATTTGGAATTGAGATTAAATCTGGATCACTCATTTTGATCTTACAAGTGCATAGACAAATTTACCCTCAAATATAAAATGATAAACAAATAGTATGAAAACACAAATACAAATAGTGAAACTATAAAGTATAAATATTGTGTATACATTTGTTCAAAAAAAATATTGTGTATACATATAAAAAAATATAAAGATATTAAAATATACATATATTGCATTATATTCATGCAACAAGCATGGTTTGATTGAAACTTTTTAGGTTTTTGTTTATAAATTATAAATGAAAAAAGAAAAAGGAGGTTATAGTTTTATAAACATTTTAGGTTTTTATTATTTTTAATTTTTTTAAGATTTTTTCTAAAAATTAACCTTTTGCTGATGTGGCTTTTTTTGCCACGTGACACTACGGAGGCATTAATGAACCATTTGCAAAAGGGCTAATTTAGCTAAAATTGGGAGCTCATAAGTTTATTTGGTCAAAATTAGAATTCATGGACTTATTTAACTGTTTCCAAAATTCCAAAAAGTACAGTGACTTTTTTTCCATTTAGAAAATAGGGTCCAATTGAAGACAATATTTTTTTCTTCTTTAAAAAATTGTTTTAAATTTAAGATTTTTAATTTGAAAATCAACAATTTAAAACTTAAAAGCCCATAAAAGTGAAAATTTCCACGCTTAAACCCAAAAGAAGAACAAAAATAATGTGGGTTTCAAGTAATTGGACTTGGAGTTAAAAAAATAAATAAAAACCCATTATTATACTTTAATTAGTTATGTGTATCGGACCATATGATAAAACTATTCGCGAGATCGAGGGTGTGTCCCCTGTCGCTGTCCCTGTTCCTGAATTAACGTGTATCATTGAGAAAACTAAAGTAATGGCTTGTGAGAGAGAATTTAAAATGACAAGTATGGAAGTGCATTAAAATCTCACCGTGGATCTCATTTAGTCACGGGGATTCCCTATAGAATAACAACTCAATTCGTGACTCGAAATTACAAATTTGAAAGGGGCATCCTAACAGGCCTTTCAATCTCTAATTCCTTGCCAATTTTTGGCAAAGGTCTCTACTACTATTGTTTATCACTTGAACAAGATGGGATGAACTACCAGGCGTATCTACAAAAGTCATACATGTATAAAACCATGGGTTCGATCGGTGAAAATAACTGAAATTGAAAAAAATAAGGGGAGGAAGAAAGAAGAGAAGAATCATGCATTGATGTTGCAAGCTGTAGGCTTGGACTTGTCGAGAATCGACCACATGACTTGGACATCCTCATAGGCACATGCCATGACCTCTCCATGCAGATCCATAACTCGATTTTCATGCTCTGCACCCACAAAACAGAATAAGTCAAGACTTAAGTCGTGAAAATATCAATATGACTAGAATAAAATTAACTTGTAAATAAAAAAAAGAAAAGAAATGGATGGAGTACTGAATATAGCTAGGCAATAACATATACTATTACATACCTCTTTGGGACTTCTTATCCCTTGGTTGCTGATTGAAGAAAGTGCAGGCCTTTTTGAAGGGTGATGTAATGGTTTTCTTCCAGGAAGCCATGGATTTCCAATTGTGCTTTTTCTTATTATATGCTTGAGCGCTCTGTGCAAAACGACCGAATTTCCCTTTCTCTATTGGGCATTGGCCCTTTTTAATTTGGTCAAAAGGTAATATATAAGGAGGAGATTGGGGGAAAGAGAGGCAAGATCCGTGAGATGAGCTAGGAGGAACATCACTCCTTTTTTTATGTTTCTTCTTATCTCAAAGGTTCTTCGCCGACTGCACCAAAGCACATGCTGCACGCTTCCAAACACAACTCTACACGTGAATGCCTTTACTTTTTGGAACGTGACGTCTAAAAATGACCGCTTCCCCACTTGGCTTCCCTTCCCTCTATTATTATCTTGTGTTGCTATAATATATACTTCCTGTATGTTCTTGCTATCTATGTTTAATCATTGATTAATGTGAATAATAATCTAGTATATCTCAAGCTCTTAACAAAATTACCTTAAGTATCCATCAAACTTTTGTTTTGGAGTTAGAAAAGTTGGTTATTTGTCATTTTGTTCTTCATCATTTTTGTACTTGACTTCATCCTTTTTATTCTTTTATTTATTTATTGAATGTATATTTTTACTGTTTTTAAGAATCCATTAACCTAATATATATATATTATATACTAAATAGTATTTGAAAGACCCAGAAAATTTACCAAAGACCCCTTTTGAGGATCGATGAGGAGGCTCCATTTGAACTTTTTTTGTCCTTTTCTGTCTTTTCTCACTTGCCAAATTACTAAGAAGACCCTAGGTTAGTTTCTAGCCACTTCTTGCCCTTGAGACCATTTTTGTAATTATCCTTTCTTTTCACATAAATGTTATAATAAATCATATCACCCTTAATTATCTAGAATTGTAACCTCTTTTCAAGCCTTTCATGTCCATATGAAGAAGTAGGGGTGATAATCGGTCGATTCGGTCGGTTTCAATTTAATTTAATCGGTTTTAATCGGTTTTAAAATAGGAAATTTGTATACTGAAAACCGACTGTATATATAAGAAACCGAGACGGTCGGTTTTTGGCAGTTTGACGGTTTTTAATAAGATTAATTATAAAACTAATAAAAAAATTTGTTATATATATTTTATATATATCATAAATATAATTTATATATTTTACATGTATTTTATATATATCATAAATAATTAAATATATTTTATATATATCATAAATATATTTGATATATAATAGCATAATCGGTCAGTTTCGGTTTACAAAATCTATACTGAATACCGACCAATTATGTTTAACCGGTGGCGGTTTAAACCGTCTAAACCGATTAAACCACCAAACCGCCTTACCTCGGTCAGTTTTTGGCGGTTCGGGCGGTTTAAATCGCCTAATTCACACCCCTATGAAGAAGAGAGTAAACTTAGTTTTTGTTTAAGTGCTACACGCTTTAGAAGAGGAAACAAAATTGAAGGTATTGTACATGTCCATGTACAAACTAATATTTTTAATTTATTACTAACTTTAGGGCATATGCTCAATGTTAATGTTAATAGTATAGCCTTTTAAAGATGCAACACATTTAAAATCATAATACTTTCGAAACTGCCTACGTATCAAACAATTTAATTCGAATAGAAAAATGTTCAAAGAAATAGATTGCTGAACGCCCGACGCGCCAGCGTGGGCCGATCCACTTGTTTATTATTAATTATAGTCCCGCACCACACGATTATCCAGTTTAATCTTAGCTAGAGAATGTGCTAATACATGGCTTTCCTCATCTATAACTACCAACATACTAAATACACAAATAAATAAATTACTAAGAAAAATCGCATTCCGTGAGAGTAGAACCCAAGATCTCATGGTCTAGGTATACTGGAACTAAGAGTCCAACACTCTACCAGCAAACCAAATATCCGATGGCTATTATTAATTCTTTTGACAAATTTGGTTTTTATTTTTTTCATTTTAGTTGAATGGTAGTTATTACTGTATGGTCTCCATTTTTTATTGACATAAAACATGGTAAGGTCTCCATTTAAATACATCATTTTTTTAAAAAAAAAAACTCATTATAATATATTCCCATTCTTTGAATTTTACTTTTTTTAGGACAAAATAAACTTTCATTCATATAGATGAAATGAAAGTACAATAGAATTGATGTTATAATAATTATAGAATTGATGTTACAAAAATTATCAAGATATCTTTTCTCTTTACATCAAATCTCGATAAAGCTGTATAACCAACTAATTTACTAATTTTTGCACCAGATGAATTGGATCTTCCTTGTATATCCAAAATGTCTATTTAGAATCATATTGATGTCTCGTTATCACGCTCATCCCTCTCATTGTCTCTTATTCTTCCAAACAAAAAGTTTTGATCAATGATGATAAATTGATTGATTCAATTAACATAACTCCTCCTTACCACCAAAATTAAATAAATGGATTAACACGATTTTACCACCAATCTGAATAGATAGAAGGTTGATCATTCTTTAAACTATAAGATTCAGACTCGAAAAGAACTAAGACTATAAAAGAAACTGACTCTACCATTTTACTTAACCAAATGCATCATCTACTTTAATTAGACTAAGTATTATTTGTTATTGTCCTATTATTCTCTTTTATTTCCCTTACACTTTTTTTTTTTACTTTACTCTCTCATTTTTTATTTGATACTAGACACGTTACTCGCGCTCCGCTACAGGGTACGTAGTCTAATTTTTACATCAAAATATGAGGTGTGTTGAATTAATTAAATTATTAAAAAATTAGTTATAAAAAAATAAATTCAAGTAATGAAAAAAATAAGTCAAAATGATTAATTAAAAAATCAATAGCTATTTAAATAATAGATATATGTTTGAAAGGAAAACTTGATAAATATTGAACATATGAATGATCATTATAACAATTAAACAAATTAATGAGTGTCAAATATCCTAAACACATTTAACCCTATCATGAAGTATAAAAATTGAAATTAATTTGAAAGAAAACTATGATTCTTTTTATAATTTATGATGAATGATGTGGGTGTGCCATTGAAGAATATTAATAGTTGAGAGATTAAAGTATTTAATTTACATATTTAAGCAACTTAGGCTGCACAATAGTTTCAACAGTAGAAGATTTACAAGCAGCAACCTCTGGTATCAAAAAAACAAAAAAAAAAACAAAACAAAACAAACAGCAACCTTATGGGCAAGAAAGTCAACCACTATATTAGCTTCTCCATAAACAAAAATTAAGCTTATCTTCAACTATAATTTCCTACAAATTGGTATTGAAATGACATTAGGTTTCATAGTTTTGTTTGTGGGACTACAAACACTAAAAGGTAAAAGATAACTGGTTAATTTGTTCATGATCACTGATTCCAAAATTATTTTCTGTTGAAATAAGGATTCATTCCTAATTGCCACATCTTCCATAAAGTTGTAGTAAATCAACTAATTTGGGAAATCCATTTTGTTTTCAGAGGAAGAAATATGTCTTGTGATACTAATTAAGGATTTTTTTTTTTTTAATCCTCAAAACAGGAAAAAAAAAAAAGCCCACAAGAAACAGCAGTAAAACAGAAGACAACAAGGTGCTTAACAAGTAACAACCTACTTATTGGTTAATAATGTGGACATTCCTTTATAATATGATCAAAGTTTTCAGGTTTACTTCCTATATCTAAGAAAAGAAGCGGTGGAGAGTACTTTAATCTTCCATAAAAATTCCAGGGCAGGGGAGGGAATTTGGTTCAGTGTGTGAAATGGAAATGAGGAATTCATGATACAAAGAAGACGTGAAAAAAAGTCCCAGAATGTGAGAGTGCCAAGTAAAATGAGTCCCCTCCGAATATATATATACATGAAAGTGGTAATGTTGTAATGTGCTCAACAATGATAGGAGGCCAAGAAGCTAATTATAATCATATGTTTAGATTCCAAGTTCTAAGGGTGAGATTTATGAGTGTATCAATTCACAAAAATGTTTGCATGTGAGTAGGAATGGTATCACTGATAAGTTGAGACAAAGGGTAGATGGAATTATTTGCTAGATCCAGTGTGTGCCATGCCAATATGCATCCATTATCCGATATTAAAACTTTCTTTCTTCTGTTAAAAGCAATTAATACATTGCTCGAAGGGTGAAGGGGCATTAAATATTTGAGTCTCAGCACTTCTGATCTAAAATTTTTATGGTGGCGAGGCGAGAGGAAGACAATGGGCATGTGAAGTCCACATGTTTCACTGGGAAAAGTAGGACTGTTTAAGACACCCGTATCAATGTGGGTCCAAAACTGTTAGAATATACATCCTATTTAACTTAGACATGTTCCTAAGCATTTTTTTAGAGTTTGTTTCTTTCCGGTATTGGGTAATTACGTTAGAATTTGATGTGATTGAATTTTTTTTTTTATTCTTCTTGGGTCCGGACTTTAGCAAGTCCGGACATGTCCAGATGGCTCATATGAGCCATTGGATTTGGATGTAACAGGCAATATAACCTTTGATTAAGGATGAATTTTATTTTTCTTTATTACTTGTGTAGATGTGTTGTAGCCGATTATATGGATATCCAGCACAATTCTGTGGTTATCCTCACCATAAAGCCAAAGTTTACTCTCTTCTTTTTGGCTTAATAGCCACTTTGCCCACCCTACTTTACAAATTTAAGACAGATTGCCTCCTGAATTTTAAATTGTGTCACTTTGCTCCTGAATTTGCAAAATCAATCCAATTTACCCCTTGACTTGACGGTTGACTAATGCATCCGTTAAGTCCCACTAAATTTGCTGAAATGGCAAACTTATACTGACGTGACATTTCCACATCAACGCTCATGTGGATCCCACCATAGCATTTTGGGCCATGTGAGGCTCACATGAGCACTGACGCGTCAGCATAAATTTACCATGTCAGTAAATCTGATGGGACTTAATGGAATTTGTTACGTGAATAAGGGATTGGCCTGATTTTGCAAATTCAGGAACAAAGTGGCAGGATTTAAAATACATGGGGCAAAGTGGCTATTAAGCTTTTTTTTATTGTTTCCTTCATTTTCTTTAAAGTTTTCTTAGTAGGCATAACTTATTAGCTCTAAAAAAATAATATAAACTTTGAGGATGAAGAATATAAATGTAATAATATAGTACTTCTTTTTTCATTTTAGGGATGATGAACATTCTCTCAGTTACAAAGAAGATTTGTGAAACATATCGTTTTTATTTCTTTATTTACTAACACTTATAACATCTTATTATAGTTATATAGATTCAAAAGAAGAAAAACAACTTAACATATTGTTTATACCTTAATTTATAATTGAGGGTAAATTGGTCTTCACATGATTTATATCAAGATGAGTGGTCAAGATTTGATTACAAATCCTGAAGAAACTTAGTTTCTGCACCACCCTAGTTCTAATTGAATTAGGAATTTCTTGTAATTAATTAATTTAGACCGAAATTATTAAATAAATAATAATAATTTTCGAAATTATTATTATTATCCATATATGCCACCCTGTATCAAGGGAGGATGCAGGAAATCAATTAAAGGAGGCAGTTTCCTTTAATGCTGTTGTCAGTTAGGGAGGCAAGCAGTAAAAAGGGAAGTTGTATGCCATCAACCCATGAGATGGAAAATATCTCATGGACTTACATAGTAAGGCCCAAAGTCGTCTCCCATGTAGAGGAGAGGCCGCCCTCTTCCCTGAGGAGAGTTATTTTTCTCTTCCTGCAGGAAGGAGGCAGAGAGCTAACGTTTGTCAGCAAGAGAAACACCTACCTACGTGAGAGAGGCATGAGATTTTCAACCTCATACCTCCTCAACATAATCAACCTAACATGGTGGAGAAATCGCCTAGCCCTTTTCCTCTCCTCGAGAGGCAAAATTACAACTTTTGCATTTTGTTCAATTAAGGACAAAATGGTAAAATTGATCAATTGAGGGGGCTAGAGGCTGCGATTTCTGCCAAGGAACATACCATGATGATCTTGAGCTATGTAGATCATCTTGGTAAAATTTCACCTTATTCTGACATCGGTGTAAAAACTTATGCCCGATTTTCAATTAAGGATATTTTGGGGAGTGAGATCAAGTTCACCATGAAGGAGAGCTCGAATTCAATTGGAATTTTTTCCATAGTCTTATGGAGATGATCTAAGCGTACTGGTGAAATTTTGGCTTATTCCGACTTCGTTTGCAACTTTTGCATTCTTTTCAGTTAAGGACAAGTGGCTTTGTCACCCCGGTTTAAGCCATTTTCTTAACTAAGTGTTATTTTCATGATTTGAAGAGAAAAATATGACTAAATATGAAGAATTTCGTGGCCTTGATGATCAAAGTCCAAGTCCTGATTTCAGATGGCAACTTCTTAGTGAAATTAGTTGATTTCAGCACAAAGGAAGCAACGAAGGCATGTTGAAGTGTGATAAGAAGAAGGAGAAATCGTTCATCACCTATCCAGGAGGAGGATTTCCATCTCCCATCTAGAAGGATGACGCCTTGACATCCTCTCTTCCCTCTACCCAGTAGTTGGAAGCAATCAGAAGAAGAAGGAAGCGTCACCGCACCTTCCTGGGAGCTGTCATCTACCTAGGAGGAGGAATTCGCCTTCTTCAGCAAGTCAGGCCCATTAAATGCAAGGCCCATGCCGCCCCCTATATAAAGGGATCAACTCCAAAGTTTCAAACACACATTCACAGATATCACTCATCTCAAAAACCAGCTCCTTAAGCTACAAACTTGCTCCGCGCAAAAAAACCAAGCCCTGTGCTTATCTTCTCTCTGGCTTTGCGCCATTTTCCTCTTGTTCATCACGAGTTCTTACTCATTCATCATATTTTTCTTGTTTAGATCCTGTCTCAGGACATTCAAACACTCTTTTAGTGTTTTTCTCTTGTTTCAATCTTGTCCCCGGACACAAAAACACTGTACACGTGTTTCTTTCTCATCAATAACAATCAAATTGTTATTTTCTTTCAATTTCAATCCAAAAACAGATCTCACAGATCTAATCCAGTTAAAGTAAGAAGAAGAAGGCTCAGTTATGAAGAATAATTTGTTGTGGATCCAATGATTTAAATGGTCCGGTGTGACTTTGATCTCGTCCCCACAAATCGCTCTGATCTTTCAATCTGCTGCCCCGCACACCAGATCTAGTTTTTACAACCTCTTTGTCAATTTCAGCAAATTGACTGGCACGCCCCTATGCTGTCATAAAGGATTCTCCTCGAAAACTATAGCAAGAGATTTTTGGCGCAACACATATTTATACTTCGTCCATCCTATGTTCAGTCAAAATGGCCATAATTAATTAATTATAAAAAAAATTTAAAATTAAAATTTAAAAATTATGTTTTGATTAAATTAAGTCATAAACTTTTAAAAAAATATTTTTTTTTAAATTTGATTGTGTGTATATATAATACTATATTTTATAATTAAGGGTCAAAATTAGGACCATATATTTTGACCGAACAAAGTTAATTTAGGACGGAGAAAGTAGAACTTACACATCTGAACATTTAACTCAATTAGTAAGTTACATGTTCCTTTAACTTTATAAGGTCTCAAGTTGAAATCTCTTCGTATATGTCCAACTTTGGTGTTGATTTGGTTGTTGTTATTGACAAAATCTAAATGAAAGAAGCAGGAAACTTAATTGTGTTGATGAATCGAATGAATTTATACTGAGAGCTAACCAGGCTTTATTATTCTGGTAACTTGGTAACCATAGTTCTAACTAACTAACTAACTAGCCTTTAATTGTTTTACATTGTCTAATATTGTTGTTAATATTTATGGTAATGTTAAGTTAACATTGTTTGAGTAAGGTCGGCCCATTATGAGGTAAAACTCTTCCAACAATGATTTTTTATTTGTTTGTATATTTACAACTTAATCTTGTTCTAACTGGGTTGACCCACTATGAGGGTAAATTTCTCCCAACAATGATTTTTTGCATTCACAAGATTTGACCACTAGACTAAGGTGGAATCAGAAATTTTTTTTGGAAGGCCAACCGATGTATACATATATATTAATTAATGTTAAGCTAGAGATGCTATATGAGAGTATATACTAATATACAATATAAACAAAAAAATTTAATGTCATAATTTGAATCATCACCAGTTTAGTGAGTAATAATAGTATAAATAATGTAATAAGAAAAAATAAGATAAATAATAGATTGAAAGAAATTAAAGAAAACTTGGATAGTATAAGGTAACTTATAAATTTTATCAAGGGGTCAATTTTAAAAAAAAAATTATGAGGGGCACCTTAAAAAAAAAAAAATATATATATATATATATATATCATAGTTTGTTTAATCATTTATCATCTATTACATAGAAAGGAGAGTTAAAGACCAAAGAAAAAAAAAAACCAATAACGGACACCCTAAATCAAGGAAAAAGGTATAGACTAAAAGCAAGATTTCATGGACACTACTTCCATATATACTTATCCGTTTCAAAACTGATTATTATTATTTTATTTTTTTTAATCTTCTCTCCTTCACTATTATATTGCCCAAACTCAGGCTTTCCATTACGAAGCTTTTTTTTTTTTTTTTATACCAGACGAAGCTTCATTGCAAAATTATGGGTATCTTGTGTATTATAATTATTAGCTTTGTGATTGGGAATCTTGAATGCTCAAAAGGTGTTGCAGTTGCAGCGTCAGAAAGAGTTCCTGCATTGTTTGTGTTTGGAGACTCATTGGTGGATGTTGGCAACAACAATTTCCTTAGCTCAATTGCAAAGTCTAATTATTTTCCTTATGGTATTGATTTCAATATGCGCCCTACCGGAAGATTTTCCAACGGGAAAACATTTGTTGACATTATCGGTAAGCTCTTTTACACTCTAAACTAAACATTGATTCTACTTCTACCTGTTTTTCTAATAAATTGAATCTTCACTTCTACTGTGTCTTTTTGTTTTTTATTGTCAGATTAGAGATTCAAATTTTAGCATTTGTAAAAAGGGACACTCAGTTGTGATCATGCATGTTGTATATATTCTTGAAGTAAATGATCATCGTGTTAATTATATACTATATGTATATAAACAAATTTGTCTATAAATTATGTAATATTCTCGTTTTCCTTGGATTGTTAACATATAATAATTAACATGAGATGTATAGGGGAGATGTTGGGCGTACCTTATCCTGCTGCCTTTGCTGATCCAAACTCCGTTGGAGTTAAGCTACTTGGAGGGGTGAATTATGCTTCAGCAGCTGCTGGCATACTTGATGAGTCTGGCCAACATTACGTATGTTTTCTCCTTTTCTTTTTCCTTTTTTAATGCTTAATTCAGCCTCTAATATATAATTAAACATACCGCGAGGACACAAATCATCCAAATTAAAGTATTAACAAATTAGCCTAATTAAAGACACTATTGAATATACGTATTGTTTATATTATATAGACTAAATGTTCAAATTAGTCCCTCATGTTGTAAGAATGCTCATATAAGAGTTTAACCTTTTAGTTTGGTTAATTAAGTTCTTAACGTTGCAAAATCGGTTCAAATCAGTCCCTAGCGTTAAATTGACAGCCTAATAAACCCCAAAACGTTAGGTACTTGATTAACTCTAGGGATTGATTTGAGCCGATTTTACATCATTTGGGACTTGATTAATCAAATTAGAAGCTTAGACCCTTATTTGAGTATATTTTCGTAAGCGTTAGGGATCAATTTGAACAATTAACCTATTATATATATATATATATACTATATTAAAAAGTACATACTCTTGTAAAACTTTTGAATTGCCCATTATACCCTTATTTTTCGAATATATTTCTTAAATGTCATTGTTTAGACTTTTATAGTTTTACTCAACTAAAAACTCTATTTTTATTTAATTAAATATAATATCCTTATAACTATTTAATTTTTAACATTTTACTATTTTAATTAAAAAAATTATATATATTAGAATTTTTTAAATATATTTTTATAGTTTTACTCAACTAAAAACTCTATTTTTTGGCAAAAAAAAACTAAAAACTCTATTTTTATTTAATTAAATCTAATATCCTTATACCTATTTTATTTTTATCAATTTACTAATTTAATTAAAAAATTTAGATATATTAGAATTTTAAAAATATATTTCTTAAATGACATTGATTAAATTTTACAATTTTTTAAGAAATAAACTTTTACAATTATTCTACTAAAAACTCTATTTTTATTTAATTAAATTCAATATTCTTATAAATATTTTGATTTACCATTTTAATTTAAAAAAATTGGAGAATTTTTTCAATTATAATATAAAATAATTTGAACAAAAAAAATTTAATATAAACTAACAAAAATCTTATTATCAAGTTTAAAAGTTAAAATAATTTACCTAGTCATTAATTATTCATCATTTTTTAAAATAATTAAGTTAAAAATTTATTTAAAATTTAATTATTGTGATTGATCTTTTTCAATTTTGGAGTGTGTATTGATAGTTTAATATATTGGAATGTATAACAAGAATTTAAAGTTTTTAAAAATAAAAAGAAGAGTAACATGCAATTATTTCCTGACTTATAAAGTTAGAGGAGTTGACGCAAAAAAAAAAAAAGTTAGAGGAGTCAATTGGGCGGGTTGGACGAGTTTCGGGTCATACTCATCTGGGTCCATGTCATATGAGTGAGGTAATTTTCTCAGATCAGTCGGGTTTTGGCTCATCTGGATTCAGGTCATTCGGGTCTCGGGTCTGCTGGATTTAGGGTCATGCACGTTCGGGTTTTGGCCTCAGGTTACTCGGGTTCTATGTCATTCGGGTTTTGGATTTTTCAGGTTTAGGACTCGGATCAATTGGGTCAGCCTTTAAATTTTTAAATGTTTAATTCTTAAATTTATTTAAAATGGTTAAAATTATAACAATGTGTATTTTATTGAATAAAACATAATTTTAGTTTATAATATTCTTGGGTCATCGGGTTATCTTCTCGGGTTATTCGGGTTACGAGTTTGTCGGGTCTGGATAGGACAGGTTCAGGTTGTTTAATTTCTCTGGTCAAATCGGATTCGGTCGGATTGTGACGGATTATCGAGGTTGGATAAGATTTTAACAGTTTTACTTATAATTAATTTCAATTATTATTTTAATTTTCATTTAATTTAAATACGATTGGTCACGTGCACCGCACGTGAAAGTGAAAACTAGTATAAATAAAGGTAATTAATTAAGATATATAGCCTCTAGAGAGATTAAAGTCGAAAAGTAACTTGTGGTGGATGTAGGGAGCACGGTATAGCTTAAGTCAGCAAGTTGTGAATTTTGAAAGCACCCTGGATCAACTAAAAACAATGATGGAGAGTAGTAATTTGACAAATTTTCTGGGGAAATCCATAGCAATTTTGGTGTTTGGGAGCAATGACTACATCAACAATTATCTCATGCCCTCCATCTACTCTTCTAGCCACACTTACAATCCTTCGCAATTTGGCAACCTTCTTCTTAACAGCTATGCCCGCCAACTTTGGGTAAGACAAAAGATCATGTATGTATATATATGTAAATTATATATAAAACAAAATTAATTAATACATATGAAATATACATGCAGGCATTATACAGTTTAGGACTGAGGAAATTCTTCATAGCTGGAATTGGGCCTATAGGTTGCATCCCGAACCAAAGAGCCACAGGACAAGCACCGCCGGGAAGATGCGTAGATTACGTGAATCAGATACTGGGAACCTTTAACCAAGGGCTCAAATCAATTGCCGACCAGCTTAATAGGCGTCCTGGTGCTACCGTTGCTATTGGTAATACTTATGGTGCTGTTGGGGACATCCTAAACAATCCTTCCACTTATGGTACGTATATCTTATATTTTTTTTTGGTTAAAACGTATCTTATGATTAAAATCATGCATTAATCATATATATAATATTAATTGCCTAGGTAATTAACTAAACTGGAAATTAAATATTGTTGTTTTATATGATTTGCATATATGTAATGCAGGATTCAACGTAGTTGATAGGGGATGCTGTGGAATTAGGAACCAAGGGCAAATAACATGCTTGCCATATGCATATCCATGCTCAAACAGAAAGGAATACGTGTTTTGGGACGCTTTCCATCCTACGCAGGCTGTTAATGAAATTCTAGCCCGTCGAGCTTTCTATGGGCCTCCTTTAGATTCTTATCCAATCAACATCCAACAAATGACTCTCATCAACTACTGATTTTCCATCCTCAATTGTCATTATCATCATCATCATCGTATAATAAATTAATTACTTTTCTTCTCTCAATATATGTTGGCTTTTTTTTTTTTTTCCTTTCCTTCTTTCCAGTTGTAGCCGGTAATATATTCTTGTTCAGGAAACTGGACCGGAAGCCTTTGCTTTGCCCTATCTTTTCTGCCATTACTAGGTTCCGACCCGGGCTTTAATTTGCCCGGTAAGGAAAATAACGAAGAAAAAAAAGAATGATGCAAGATTAATATTCTGAAAGGAATATAAAGCATAAGAAGTTATAATTGTAGCTTTCAATTTGACACAATTGAAGTATGAGTTTATTAAAACATCTATATTATATTAAAAAATACATATTTTTGTAAAACTTCTGAATCGCCCGTTATATTCTTACTTTTTTAATATATTTCTTAAATGTCATTGTTTAGACTTTTATAGTTTTACTCAACTAAAAACTCTGCTTTTATTTAATTAAATATAATATTACATACTATTGTAAAACTTCTGAATCGCCCGTTATATCTTTTTTTTTAATATATTTCTTAAATGCCATTGTTTAGACTTTTATAATTTTACTCAACTAAAAACTCTGCTTTTATTTAATTAAATATAATATCCTTATGACTATTTAATTTTTACCATTTTACTATTTTAATTAAAAAAATTATATATATTAGAATTTTTTAAATATATTTTTATAGTTTTACTCAACTAAAAACTCTATTTTTTGGCAAAAAAACTAAAAACTCTATTTTTATTATTTAATTAAATCTAATATCCTTATAACTATTTTATTTTTATCAATTTACTAATTTAATTAAAAAGCTTATATATATTAGAATTTTTAAAATATATTTCTTAATGACATTGTTTAAATTTTACAGTTTTTTTAAGAAATAAACTTTTACAATTATTGTACTAAAAACTCTATTTTTATTTAATTAAATTCAATATTTTTATAAATATTTTAATTTACCATTTTAATTTTAAAAAATTGGAGGCTTTTTTTCAATTATAATATAAAC